>MJUU01046962.1:5637-25961 GCA_002080025.1 Modiolus philippinarum | reverse complement strand
ATATATACAATGTATTACAAAAGATATCGCATTCCTAAAATCATCAAAACTATTTGTAAAACATGTAACATATGTCAAATATGCTTTGCCTCATTTTTTTTTACTTTAACCAACATGGACCAAAAAATCTGACATTTACCCCCAAAAAAATTAGGCTACCTTGATTAGTCTTATAATAATTTTCTCTTAGAAATTTGCTTTACTTCTTATATTCCATATATTTTCTTTTTTTTATGTCTTTGGTTATTGTCAGGAGTGCAACAAAATGAGATAGAATAGGGGGTTAAAAAAAAAGTAGTGTTTTGTCTTCAAAACTCATATTTGAAATTTAATTATTTTGTTAACATCTTGATAATATGGTAATCTTACATGGAGAGTAGTTGAATTTAACTTTTGTCATCACATCATCAAAATAAATTAGGTGAAAATGGCCAAAAAATTAAATATTTAGAGAAAATAATGGATTCCAAACTGCATAAAATCATGGTATGTTGAGATATGAATTCTCTATTCTGCCATTGCATTCTGACCTGTCATGGAATTTTGCATCCCCATCTGAAAATTGTAACAGATCATCAACCATGGTATTTTGATCCCCCTACCATGGGATTTTGAACCCCTATCAAAACATGTAACTTGTATGTTAAGATATTAATTTTCTATCCTGCCATGGTATTCTAACCCCCTATCATGGAATTTTGCACCTTCATCTGAAAATTCTGACATTTTGTCAATCATAGTATTTTGACCCCCCTACCATGGGATTTTGAACCCCCTTTCAAGACATGTAAATTATACATTGAGATATTAATTCTCAATCCTGCCATGGTATTCTGACCCCCTGTCGTAGAATTTTGCACCCCCATCTGAAAATTGTGACATTTTGTCAACCATGGTATTTTGACCCCCTACCATGGGATTTTAAACCCCCATCTGAATCTAAACCCCCATCGTATGTTAATATATTAATTTCTCTATGCTGCCATGGTATTCTGACCCCCTGTCATGGAAATTTGCACCTCCATCTGAAAATTGTGACATTTTTGTCAACCATGGTATTTTGACCCCCTACCATGGGATTTTGAACCCCCTTATTGAGAATATGAAATAAAGGGGTTCGATATTCCATGATGGGGTTCAAAATAAAATGGGATAAAACTGACCCCGGGGTCAATTTTCCATATGGTATTTTGACCCCGGGGTCAATTTTCCATATGGAATTTTGAACCCGGGGTCAATTTTTGGGGGTTCAAAATTCCATATCACACAGGGACCGCGCACGGCGGTTTGTTTCTTTAGGTGGTCATTTCAACAACTTCAGTGCAGATTGAATCAAAACATTTTGAGGGCCCTAAACCACATGGAAATATATTAATAACGCCCAAAATATTCTAAAATTTAGATAATGCAAGATTTCAAATAAAATTTCTGGGCAGTACCGAAGTACTTGACCACTTGGGTGGTGAACACCCTCGTGGTGATTGATATTTATCGACCAAGTGGTTAAAAAATAATTTTTTCCGAATCAATAAATTTAGTTCTTTCAGATTGACATACGACAATTTATGTCTCTAATGGGCAGTTCAAAATCAAATCAATACATCGACAAACGAATACCGAAGCAAGAACGAGGAAAGGGGAAATTCTAAAATCATAAATCCAAAATCACGGCAATTCACAGNAACACGAATTGAGACAGTATGACATAGACAAAACAAATAAACAAAAAAGAACAAGAACGTCACAAAACTAAAGCACTAGCAGTGTGAACCCCTATAAAAACTGAGGTAACATCAGGTGCTCCTGATGCTCCTATCATCAAAAGATTTTGAGGAAAATAAACCGGAAGATGAATGGGAGTTGATAGAAAACGAAAGAGAAATATGATTTGACTGAAGAACTTAAGTCAGCTAAGGACAGAGCTTTGCGATTCTTCGTAAGTTTAACATAATTTTGTAAAATTTAGTTGACAGAACTAAATATAATGTTATGGAATTTATATTTAAAAAAATGTGCGTTTCGACAAATTATAGCACTTTAAAAATATTAAATTTTTTACGTACTGATGAATTTTACAGGATTTGTCGGAGGATCTGCATACACGAACTCTGGGTCAGCTGTGAACCACCTCTGTCTGACCACTGATCCTGATTGGGATGTTTACGACGATAAAGCAAATAACAACCCAATTATTGGGGGAGCTTTGTATGACGTCTGGGATATAAATGTTGCTAATTCACCATTTGATTTTAACAAGTATGATCACCACAGAGTTCCGTGCACTGTCTGTAGAAAGAAACAAAGGACATCTACAATCACGATACCAGCACAACGAGAATGCTCTGGTAACTGGACAAAGGAATACGAAGGATATCTTTATTCTGGACACCATACACACGCAGCAGCAACAGAATACATTTGTCTGGACAAAACACCAGAGGCGTTGGATAAAGCTCCAACTTGGACAAATAAAAAGCTACTATACCCAGTCCGAGTTAATTGTAATGGAGCAATACCTTGTCCGCCTTATGTTGATGGAAGAGAGGCCACGTGTGTAGTTTGTTCGCGTTAGTTTAAATGACTTCAGACATTTTCTTGTAGGGCATTCCCGGAAACATTTTATATATAATCAAACAATTGTTCTCTGAATATATCATAATACGTGTACTACACATATTTGTCACTGTGTACCCAGTGTAGTACGATAACTTTAAAGCAAATGATAAATTCATAATTTTCAGCAGCCGTAATTAGTTGTCATTCCCATTCAAAACCTCAATATTCATTAGAATATGTTTTCTGAACATCAGCACTTTTTGCGGCCGAAATATTTGTACATTGTACGTATAAATTTTCGGGCCTAGCAAAATCTTCTTCGTTATTGTCAATTTGTCGTTTTTAGCATAAGTGCCTAAATATGATTATGAACAAACCTTGTTATTCTTTTCTACAAGGATCTTAATGGATTGGATAATGACATAAGAGGAATATTTTGTTTCGAATTTAAAACTTTGCAAGTCACAATATTATTACACATTGTGTCTGAGGCACCATTGTATAATTCAATTATAAACAAAATACTGTATGCCTGTGACAGTAATTTCAGTTACCGATTTCTCTTATATACCTATATTCATATCTTTTGATGTGAATGGAAACACAAAGCAAAAAAGGTCAAGACTATAAGTAACCCAAAGGATAGAAAGGATATATATATATGATGAGTAAAAGAGTAAAAATATATTAGCAGCCGTACAAATAAACCATTCTCATCTGTTTAACAGAAACAACGTCACGGTCTGTCAAATCATGGTGACGACCGTAAAACTTCTGTAATGACAATCGTAACAGTGAAAGAACATACCCTTGATGTATAAATTTTTGAGACTGTAATTTTGCTGTGTTGACAAAATCGCTGTACAAAGTACAGGCTGGCAATAGCGAATGAAGCAACGGCAGTAGAATACCGAAGGAACAAGGGAAGTAATGATCACAAAAATCGAAGTCAAAAGACATAGAAAAACGGCAGCAGAGAAAAACAACTTTGAAGACAAAACAAGGACGTGAGACAGCCATAATGCACGGAAATAAAAAGACGACATTAATAAAGTAAGTGAGAACCGAACCGTCAGTCCAAAAGAACGACCAATCCTCGGACAAAGGCAACATCAGAAACACTAAGAAAGAAGGACACCACTTGAGTACGGGACAAAAAAGAAAAATGAAGACACCCATACAGATGAACAATGAAGACAAACATACAGATGACTATTAATAAGTAAGGCACTCATAGTGTGAAATCCCATGAAATCCGGGAATGACATCAGGTGTTCCGGAAGGGAAAGCATGTCCTGCTCCACTCGTGACACCCGACACACGATCAGTTAGGTATATATTGTTTTGAAAGTTCTGATTTGAGGCTGATCGGAATTGACATTTTCTAACCGCTAGACACAACCAATAAAAATCAATAGTACGTGTTACTGCTCTAACCCTCAGACAGTACCAAGGTAGAAATTTGATAAACTGTTGTAAGTTTCTTGAGTATTAAAACATTGACCAGGACAAAAACCAGTAGCACGAACATCACCAACGCAGACAAAACTAAAATTTTATAGTATAATATACAGAACAACACAAAAAACTTAAACCACTGACAATATGAACTCCTATAAAAACGAGAGTGACATCAGGTGCTTCGGAAGGGTAAGCATGTCCTGCTCCACCAGTTGCATCCGTCAGCGAGTCAATTCAGGGTTGAGTGAAAACCAGATTTGTCAAATACCTGAAGACTTAAACTCTATCTGAAAATTGTCCATTTTCATTTGGGACACAGACACGTCATATTGGTAAATGATGTCATGGGTAACGGTCATAAAATTTCTGAAGGGATGAAAGTAACAAATGCTAAACAAATCCCTTACTAAGCAGCTTTGTGGACAATGTGTTTGCTTTATTCTGTGTAAACGACATGCTCGACAGTGCGAAGCAACTGTGAAATGTACACTTCATAGGCTGGAGAGGTAGGTATATTGCTGCTCAGAAAGAAAAAATTCACAATTAGGAAGTAAAAGTCATCACATTTTCATAAAGGTTAGATTTCAAACTTCCATCTTCGTCAATGTATATCAAAAGATCTAAGTACGAAGCTGAAGTAGGTGTACTAATAGTTTCTTTAATTTCAAGCTCATTGGGAAAGATCTGGTATAAATATCGCTTGAATTTGGATTATTAGGGGAAAGTACGTCGTCTATGTAGCAAAAGCTGAAATTAAAGGACTAAGCTAAATGCTTTTGTTTTTTTTTTCTGTGTTGGCCATTGTAAAAACTTGGCCTCATACGAGAAAAGAAAGGGATCAGCTAAAACTGACGCGCAGATAGTTCCCATTGAAATTCCGATGTCTGTTGAAAAACGTGGTCTCCAAATTCAACAAAATGTCTTTAAAAAATTCCAACATTTTGATAACGTCATTCTCTGTGTATTTCTTGTTTGACTCAGTGTGGTTCTTCACAAAATATTTTTTGTCTTTCCCTACTTCTAAATAATTGTTACTGCGTTCTCCGTTTTTTAATGCAGAAAAATTGATGTATCAAATCAGAAATTATTGTTTTCAATTCATTGTGTGGCAGGGTAGTAAAAGCAGTAAAAAAATCAAAAGTTTGTATGCTATGGCAATGGGTGAGACTGCTAGAGGATAGCTGTTCAAGCAGATCTTTAGAATTTTTAGAATCCATATCTGATTGACGTCGCTTATGTAATAGACTTTATCACAGTAACTTAAGGTTATCTCTGACTGCGGTCAATAAAGTAGTAAGGAGCTTAGAAAGTGGCTTAGTGGTGCACCTGGACGATACAACAATGAATCTGTGTGTGTGTGTGTGGGTTCTTCTGAAGTTCAGGAAACCAGTTGATGTAGGGGAGCTGATTGTTTTCATCATCCGCTTTGATGCCAACGGATGCTAAAACAGAGATATTAAGAATCTAACACCAGGGGAAGTTCGAGACAGGAGAACCTCAGACACCCAAGGGTAAGATTTCCAGTCTCGGACGAAGCTTGCCGAGTCCGAGATGATTGAAATCTTTCCCGAGGGTGTCTGAGATTCTCTTGTCTCGCACTTCCACTGGTGTTTGATTTTATTTCTCACTATATTCACCCTAAAATATACTTTAATCCACACAAAATGTCGCCCCCTTTCGTCCGTTTACACAAGGAGTTATGTCCCTTTTTGTAACGTCATAAAATCAGGAATGTACACCCGAGCGCGCCATATTTTAAAAGCCGATTTATTCTTGTTTTTTTCCAGTGAAATGTTACTTCAAATGATATAACACTTTTATAATACGTAGATTAAATACACTTATGATCACTAATGAGGACAGATGTAGACTACAGACCCTTATATGCAAAACACGATATATTTGCCGGTAAACTGCACGTGATTTTTTTGTCTTACACTAGTGTAAGACAAGGAAATCTCACACCGCTAAAAATAGGAACTGCTGTGTCTCAAAAGTGAGAAGTGATTTTCAATAATCTCCTCCCTTGATAGTGTAGTTGGAGTATAAGTTTGGTTCCTGATGAACTATCAATCCCAATTTCTTTAACCAGACAGTAAACATAGTAATTCTTACACACGAATAGTAAGTTGTCAGAAGCTTTGTCTGCAAGGGACAATGACGTAATTTTCGTGGAGGTTGTCCAGGGTTTTTTTTAACGATTTCATTGATGTTTTCAAACGCCAAGTACTATTCACATTTACGACTGAATGGACCTGATCCAGTCGGACAGTGTCTCCATATCTTCTTTCTCTTTCTTTGCTCACTTTCTCGCATAGTCCTCACCTGCGTCCTTCAAAATTTTGAAGTTGCACTTCGAGTTGAAATGTTGGGTTCACAGAATTTGGAACCTTTTGAAAAGACCTCTCGTAGTTTGAAATTGTCTATAATATCTAGGTCATCAGTTATCACGCGTCCAACCGGACTGTTTTTGAAGGGAGAAGCGGAGCAAGTGCAATCAGCTGGTTTAGCTTTGAAGTTTTGAAATCACGCAATACCCGATTGTAATTGAAAATGGTAGTTGCAATATGTTTAGTGTAGGAATACGAAATAAGTGGGAGAGAATGAGCTGTGAAATAAAGACGCCAATGCCGGAGATATGAGAATATTTCTGCTCAAAAACGGGAAGTTTACTCTTGGAAAGTCGAAATCATCACGCTTGTCGTAAAGTTTTGTTTCCAGACGTCCAGAGAAGTCAATGTACAGGTATAGGTCCAGGTATGATCCTCTTTTTGCAAAGATCTTCTGTTTGATTTGAGACCCGACATTTGTAAGCACATTTCAAACCTAACCATATAGTTGTCAACATAATTAACCCAACACTTAGTGGACTGTTAGTCCCCGAGGGTACTCGCCAACCTAGTAGTCAGGACTTCGGTCTTGACCCGGAAACCGATTTTGATACTTGCCTTATCTAAATTTTAAAAATTTTTGATTAAAACCAAAGAATATCTCCCTCATGCATAGCTCTGTCCTTAGGTGAATTTTGGATTTTCTATTTATATCATACTGCAGTATGGGTTATTTGTTTGCTATCAGCTTTTACACGTGTTATGGGCTTCCAAATGTTTTGATACGATCTGAAGAGACATAAATTGTCGAAATGCGCATATGCAGAAACTAAATTAACAGTAACATCGGTATTTGTTATTTAGTACACCTTGCTGACTACAAAGAAAGAAATACCGAACTTCATGGTAGCAATGATAATATGAGATGAATAGGAAAGCCGTCAAGTCCAGGTTCGGTCAATACGATGAATAAATTGAATGGAATCCAAAGCAGAGTACGTAGTCATGGAAATAAGCATTATACTGCCTCACGTCTGCTTGACATTTCAATTAATGGTCGTCTTCCATTCATGATTTTTTTGTATCCATCCGATTCATCAGATTAGTAGCAAATTGATTGCCTTTCCACTTTCAAAACTTCACACCTTCTACAAAACATGTTTATCATCATCCGTAACAGATATCCATTCTCTATAGTATAAGTGTACAGTAATTGTTTTGGATATATCCAACCAACCATAGACTTCAAGCCTGTCAGTACACCAGCCAACAAACCTGATAACCAGACATTTGTCACAATTCAATTCGCCAATTAAGGCTAGGACCAACATTCTATACTTTAAAACAGTCACACCAATTGATATAGCAAAGATAGCAGGGGACACTTACAAAGACCGAAAATTAAAATCAAATGCCACAATCTTCTAAATTTCTGCATAAAAAAACCAATAAAATGACAAAAGACACACGCAGACAACAATAGCAACTCGGGATAGCCGGACTAGGTACCTGCACTAGCAAGAGCTAGCAGCAGGGTTAAACCGGTTGATGGGTACCAAAACCTCAAACCAACCTTATGGGTACATCAAACATTTCAACTTACTTTTAAGATCAATAAGTTTCACGTATTCCTTCACTTAACATTGCAACTACCATGTTCAATCACAAACGGGTTATGGTGTGATTTCAAACTTGATGTGTTTAAAGCCAAACTATAAGATTGTGCTTGCTAAAATCGGTTGTTGATCACGTAGTAGTTGGTGACCTTGATATGATAGACAACTTCACAATACGATATATCCTCAGGAAATCCTACTTATACCACCACTACAATCACATCATTTACATCTACTGTTTACCTAAACTTCAAAAGTATCCATAAAAGCAGAGATTCATTGCGGGATCGTCCAGATGCACCATTAAACAACTTTCTATGCTTCTCACTACTTTATTAGCTGCAGTCAGAGATGACCCGAAAACTATTATCAAACAGTCTCACCCCTTGCCATAGCATTTAACTTTTAATTTTTCTACTCTTCATGCAGTCCTTCCAAACAATAAATCGAAAACAGTAATCGCTGGGCAAGTACATCAATGTTTCTGAATTAAAAATTGTGAATGCAGATACACCTTTTCAGAAGTAGGAAAAGACAAATGATATTTTACAGCCCAATCCTTTGATTTCAGCTTCTATTCAAAAGACGATGCATTTTTTTCTTAATAATCCAAAATTTAATTAATATTTACAGCAGATATATCCCACCAATCTTGAAAGTAAAGAAACTACTGATACACCTACATCCGCTTCGTATCTAGACCTTTTTGTATACTGAAGAAGACGGCCGTTTGAAATGTAAGCTCGTATAAAAGTCGTATATTTTTCGGCCTCTATGTGTAAAGGTGTTGTAAATCCAACATTTACTGTAGAGCAAAGGTTGCTTAAATTTTTGTAAACGTATGGAAATGTTACGAAAGTTCAGCCTTTGACGGCATTTCCGATACATTTGCATACCTTTGTAAATCGACTTTTTCATCCAGTAGGCGTTTCCTGTTATCTTTTTTATTCTATTCACTAGCCAGTCTTTTAGATCTTGTACTTAAACGTGACAACTTTGTTTTCAATGACGACTATTTCATTCAGGTTAATGGAGCTTCCATGAAAGAAGCACCATCATACGCATATATATTCATAGGAAATTTAGAACAACGTATGTTCCAAGAAGCACCTTACAAACCCTTTAGCTGGCTTTGCCTCATTGGTGACATCGAAATGAAATGGACCGACACTAGACAACATCTTGATGAATTCATGCGTCAATCAAATTTACAGTTAACATATCTGAAACAACAAATGTCTTTGTCGACATGACCTCAACACTTATCGATGGTCGAATAAATTCTGATCTTCACACTAAACCCACAGATTCAAACGCATACCTGCTCCCTAGTAGCTGCCATCCTAGACACTGTGTAAATGCGACTCCACATGGACTTTAAGCCTGAATACGTCGGATCTCTCGACAAGAATAGAGACATTTAAACACAGGAGCAAAGAACTGCCGCAATGTCTTGTTAACAGGTGTTATACGGAAAAACGGGTCAGGAAAACCATTAAAAAATTCATGGATTGGTATTTTCTGTTGATCCATTCTTTTGCCCGACGTTCTGTTCCTTTTACTCTATGTTCACTGTGTTATCTTGCGTTTACCTTGATAGTTTTATAATAAATACATGCATAGGTACGCGTTAATACATATTGAACACGAAAATGAAATAAATATTAATGATTTTAATGATTTTTTTGAATGAATTATATGCCTAGTTCAGGTCAGAGGGACTATGTCCAAACATTGAAAGTTCCCCATAAAAGAAAACAAAAATACATGTTAACTTAGAGAGATGTATGGAACGTTATAGTTTAAGACAAAACTATAATTGAAATTCGTTTTAGTCTATCAACACCACATAGTTTCGATTCGGGTTGTTTCTGTATTGCCATGTTTTCCGACAGACTTATTGCATCCGTATTCGTTTGCCGATCTGCTGGCTGAGATTGAACAGGGACTATATATATAGTGCCTTGATTGAAATGCATTGCTTTTACAAAACAATGAAGCGTAGTATATCAACATTAAAGTCTTATTATCCACCCAGGGAGCGACCATTTGATTTTTAGGGGGTTGCTAGGAGGAAATTCGAATACAATTTCCAGGATCAGTAATTTGGCGAAAAATAAATTATCAGGACAGGAGGATGCTGAAAAAACCAGGATGACATATGTAAAGCTAAATTTCTGACTTGGGCCGTCAAAAATGACAGATTGCTTGCAATGAGTAAATATGTCAGGCTCTAAGATTGCATGAGAAAATATCCATAATTAAATTATCCTGCCTGGCCCGCCGCCCCTTAAATCAATTACTTGTTCCCTTATGAAAAATAACATGAACTCCTTGAGGATTGAGACCGGTTGCGTCGACAGAGTAAGCGACGAAAAATAAGTTGATGGTCAAAATGAACATTTTTCATCAGCTAGATAATTTTGTTTTGTTTATTTATTAATTCAGCTAGGGCGTAAAATGTTGGTTTCTGAAATAAACATGCATGGTTGCTGAAATAAACATGCATGGTTGTTGAAATAAACATGCATGGTTGCTGAAATAATCATGCATGGTTGCTGAAATTAACATGCATGGTTGCTGAAATAAACATGCATGGTTGCTGAAATAAACATGCATGGTTGCTGAAATAAACATTGGTTGCTGAAATAAACATGCATGGTTGCTGAAATAAACATGCATGGTTGCTGAAATAAACATGCATGGTTGCTGAAATAAACATTGCATGGTTGCTGAAATAAACATGCATGGTTGCTGAAATAAACATGCATGGTTGCTGAAATAAACATGCATGGTTGCTGAAATAAACATGCATGGTTGCTGAAATTAACATGCATGGTTGCTGAAATTAACATGCATGGTTGCTGAAATTAACATGCATGGTTGCTATTCAGAATGATTCTGTAACTTCGGTATTTTGTTATTCATAAACAAAATGTTGTTAAGTAAGTGAGAACCGAACCGTCAATCAAAAACGAACAATCAAAGGACAATGGCAACATCGGAAACAACCAAGAAACAGAGACACAACACGAACACGGCACAGAAAAGAAAAATGAAGACACACACACACACATAGATGAACAACATGGACCAAATAAAAACCATGGGTGAGATCAGGTGCACCGGTAGTGTAAGCATCTCCTGCTTCTTATAAGACACCCACCGTGTTGAACATGTCACATCCGGTAGTTGAGTCAAATCCGTGAGAGGAAACAACAATTAAGCTTTAAAGGGAAAGATCTGTTGTCATCTGGGAAACAGATATCCCATATAGCGGTTCACAAGATGGTGATGTCGACCGTAAAACTTCTGGAGAGATGACTTCAAGTTTTGGGTAGCATACCCTTGTTGAAGTAGCCTATTTGTGAGCAACCGGGCTCTACCAAGGAAATCACTGTATCGAACACAGGCTCTTGAATAGCGAATGAGCTGGGAGATGTAAATTACAATAACAGGATACAAGTAATTGTTATGTACTTGTTTCGTATCATTTGGAGGGTAAGTTTTGGACATAATACACTAAGACTGCCATCGATTAATACGCAGTGTGTTCAATAAATGGATACTGATTATAAATGTCATTGTATTACCATGATTTTCATGCTACTAAGTGTTTTTTCGTCATTTCCAATTTATTGCAATGGAATTCAGCAATCGGGGACAGATTCAGGCGGACAGATTCTAAACATGCCATTACGTGACAATATAAACGCCCCATTATTAGTTCAAATAGGAGTGGATGATTTAAACAAGCAACTGAAAGATTTTATTGAACAAGAAATGGCCAAAGCTGTGAAAACTGCGATAGAAAATTTGGCCAGTAGCATTATCAACAAAAAACTGGACGAAATCAGACCACAAATAGAGAATAGTTCCCAAGCGAAGCTTGAAGTACTTGAAGGTAAGGGACTTTTTCTTGCCTTTTTACTTATTTTTGCTTTGTAAGAAATTCGGTTTGGTGAGGGCTTATAAGTATCCGTGAATCACTGAGAGGTTTTAAAATATACCACCATATTTACGTATAGATCCAAATTATGGAACGAAAAATCACAACTGATATACAATGCACATTCAGATTCATATAAATAATTTGCCACTTGCCGAAGTAACTTACATAACACAAAAATAATCTTGTTTTTTTTCAGACAAAATTGGAGTTACTTACACTCAATGGGGAAGAACTACGTGTACTGCTACTGACACAGAGATTGTATACAGCGGTAAGTTACTATCTTGACTATTGACTAATTTGTTGCCAAAGATGAAAACTTATTCATATTTCGGAAAGACTGCAAAACATTAAAATTTTAATACTTCTAATCAAGCAGTGATAACATATGTAAATTATTGTCTTAGTCTTCCTAAACCATTATAACAAAATTGACAAATAAATACATAAACAGGAGAGTACACAAGAACAAGCAAACAGAAGGAATATCATAATAATAAGAACTCAGGAATGGCAGACAGTAACACAAAACATGGAGATAAATGCTTCTTACATGCGTAGTGACTTCCATTAAATATTTATCAGACTCTAGATAATTATGTACGAAACAGCTAAACACAGAAATCATTGTAGTTTTAGTTTCTGTTGGTAGTCATTTCGACAAAGTCAGTGCAGATTCAATCAAAACATTTCGAGGGTCATAAACCGCATGAAAGTTGATCAATAACGTCTAAATAAAATCCAAAACCGACCATGGATATATAGATTCCACAACAGCATCGAGTGAGAAACGACATTTCTATACTAGAGATAGTTAAATTTTCAAATTTTTAAACGCTAGGCTTGCCGAGCGTTTAAAATATTTGAAAATTTAACTATNGAGAGTGTAGAAATGTCGTTTCTCACGAGATACGGTTGTGGATTTTATTTCTCTAATGATTTCAAGGAGATTTTGACAAAAACATTACCCCCTTTTCTGATGATCCGAAATAAATGTGTTCTTTGGGATTGACGTCATCGGGCATGGTCGCCTTTTTTCATGATGTCACAATGGTAAAGTCGCAAAACGGCAAACATATTTGACGTCATAATTGAATTTCATCCAATCATTTGCCGAGAACAACATTCTCTCTAGAGAGGAGAAACATATTCTCCAACTGTTCAGGAAACGTGAAAGCAAGACAGAAATTAGAGAAAAAAGAACTTTTAATGTGAGAAAAACTTTGCTTTGCTTAGCTTTAAATTAAATATTCTTAAATTTAGATAATGAAAGATTTCAAATATAATCGGGTTTCTGGTCAGCATTGAAGTACTTGCCTACTAAGTTGGTAAATGCCCTCGAGGTAATCGATAGTTATCCGCCAAGTGATAAAAGATGATTTGATACCGAATTACTTTTGTTTCTGTGGATGAGCATATGACAATTTATGTCTCTAAAGGGCTGATCAAGATGAACTCAAAACATTTGGAAGAACATAAATCAAAAGATGAATTGGAGCTGATAGACAATGAAAAAGGAATAGGACATGACTGAAAAGCCAAAATCAGACCAGGACAGAGCTTTTACATGAGGGTAATGCTTCTTAGGTTTTAACAAAATTTTCTAAAGTTAAATTGTAGCAAGTAAATTAGATTAATTGTATGTATGCAGTATGTTGTATTATTGAATAATGTTTTATTTGACAGAATTGACGTTACATATCAAATTTGCGTTTCAACAAATTATGGCACTTTATAAAATTTTATTTTTATCATGTACGGGCGAATTTTACAGGATTTGTTGGCGGATCTGCGTACACGAATTCTGGATCGGCTGTCAACCACCTTTGTATGACCACTGATCCTGATTGGGATGTTTATGACAACAAAGTAAATAGCAATCCATTTATTGGGGGAGCTTTGTTTAATGTCTATGATATAAATGTTGCTAATTCACCATTTGATTTTAACAAGTATGATCACCATAGAGTTCCGTGCACTGTCTGTAGAAAGAAACAAAGAACATCTACAATCATGATACCAGCAAAACGAGAATGCTCTAGTAACTGGACAAATGAATACGAGGGATACCTGTACTCTGGACACCATACACACGTAGCAGCAACAGAATACATTTGTCTGGACAAAACACCAGAGGCATTGGATAAAGCTCCAACTTGGACAAATAAACAACTACTATACCCAGTCCGAGTTAATTGTAATGGAGCAATACCTTGTCCGCCATATGTT
The DNA here is from genome assembly GCA_002080025.1 of Modiolus philippinarum. Taxonomy (NCBI): domain Eukaryota; kingdom Metazoa; phylum Mollusca; class Bivalvia; order Mytilida; family Modiolidae; genus Modiolus; species Modiolus philippinarum. The sequence continues at coordinate 11,817 of MJUU01046962.1, read as the reverse complement.
GATGGAAGAGAGGTCACATGTGTTGTTTGTTCTCGTTAGCTTAAAGGACTACAGAAAATTGATCACAAACATTTTCTAGTTGGTGGTAGGACATTCACGGGAACATTTATATATAATAAAATAATTGTTCTCTGAATGTATCAAATACGTTTACTACAAATATTTGTCACTGTGCATCTAGTATAGTAAGGTAACTTTACAGTAAATAAAAAATATATGATTAGCAACATCAGTAATAATTGTCATTTGCTCTTGGTTTCCCAGAGACTAACAATCAAAACCTCAATATTCATTAGAATGACTTTTCTGGACATCAACACTTTTAGAGTGTAAACATTTGTACATATGAACTTTATGAACTAGCAAAATCTTTTTTCCCTAGGGGACCCGACCCAATATTTTTCAAAGGGGTGGGGGGTGTTGTGGAACCAAATTTTCCCAAAAAACCCTAGGATTTTTAAATATTGTCCAACCTAAGGGAGACCCGAGCACCCTTGCCCCCTGGATCCGCCACTGTTCAGGTGTTGTTGAGATGGTCGCTTTTAGCTTAAGTGAGTTAATATGATTTGAGACAAACCTTGTCACTCTTTTCCTCACAGCAAATTAACAAATACTTATTGAATTGGATAATAACATAAAAAAATATTTTGTTTCGAATTTCAAACTTTGTAAGTCACAACACACAACACTATTAAACATGATGTGTGAAGACATAATTAATTAATACAATTATAAACAAACGACTGTATGCTTGTGACACACAGCAAAACAGATCCAAAGTATAAGTAACCCAAAAGGAAAGAAATTAGATATGCCGCTGCTGGTGGACTGTTAGTCCCCGAGGGTATTCACCAGCCCAGCAGGCAGTACTTCGGTACTGACCCGAAAGCCGATTCTATTTGAAATCTTACAATATCTAAATTTTTGTAAATTTTGTTGAAAACTAAGGAGTATCTCCCTAATTTTGGCTTTACATTTAGATCATATTGGTTATTTGTTCTCTATCAGTTTTTAAATATCTTTGAATTTATTGTCTTCCAAACGTTTAGATTTTATCTGCACTGAAGAGACATAAGTTGTCGAAATGCGCATATACAGAAATTAAATTGATAGTAACTTCGGTATTTAGTTATATGATTCGGAAAAGAGTCAAAATATGTTAGCAGCCATTAATCCTGCTGGTAAGATTAATCGCACAAAGCTTATTTCAATAGAAATCGACACTAAATATATCGGCAAACGAATACCGAAGCAAAAATTATGAAAGGGGGAATTCCAAAATCAAGAGGCCAAAATCACGGCAATTCATATCCAACATGTATTGAGACAGCATGACAAAGACAAAACAAATAAACAAAACAAGAACAAGAACGCCACAAAACTAAAGCACTAGCATTGTGAAACCCTACAAAAACTGAGGTTTCATCATGTACTCCGAAAGGGTAAGCATGATCTGCTTCATGCGTGACACCCGTCACATTGCCAGTAAAAGTCCGGTTCTGTCACAGTCGGTGTTTGTCAGTCCTGTTATAAACTCTAGATCTACCCAAAGATATATATTCTCATTTGTGAAATAGAAACATTGTAACGGTCTGTCAAATCATGGTGACGACAGCAAAACTTCTGTAATGACAATCGTAACAGTGACTGGACATACCCTTGATGTATAAGTTTTAGAGACAGTAGTTTAGCCCTGTTGACAAAATCACTGTACAAACTACAGGCACGGCAATAGCGAATGAAGCAACGGCAGTAAAATAGCAAAGGAACAAAGGAAGTAATGATCACAAAAATCGATGTCAAAAGACATGGCAAAACGACAGCAGAGAAATACAAAGACAAAACAAGGACATGAGACAGCCACAATGCCGGAAATAAAAAGATGACGTTAAGGCACTCATAGTGTGAATTCCTACGAAAACTAGGGGTGACATGAGTTGCTCCGGAAAGGAAGCATGTCCTGCTCTAGTAACACCCGTCACACGATCAGTGAGGTATATATTGTTTTGAAAGTTCTGGTTTGTGGCTGATTGGAATTGCCATTTTCTAACCCTTAGACAAAACCAATAAAAATTCATGGTACTTTTCACTTCTCTAACCTTCAGACAGTCCCAAGGTAAAAATTTGAAAAGCTGTTGTAAGTCTCTTGAGTATCTAAATATTAACCAGGACAAACCAGTCGCATGAACATCACCAACGAAGACAAAGCTAAAATTTTACAGTATGATATACAAGACAGCACAAAAAACTAAAACCAATGACAGTGTGAACTCCCATAAAAACCGAGAGTGACATCTGGTGCTCCGGAAGGGTGAGCATGTCCTCCTCCGCTAGTGGCACTCGTAACACTATCAGTTAGTGAATCCAGGGTTGAGTCGAAACCGGAAAATGTCCTTTTTCATTTGGGACACAGACATGTCATATCTGTCAATGATGTCATGATAACGGCAAAAGAATTTCTGAATTTCTGAAGGGATGAAAGTAACAAAGGCTAAACAAATCCCTGACTAAGCAGCCTTTGGGACAGTGTTTTTGCTCTATTTAAAAAATCACTGTATAAAAACATGCTCGACAGTAACGAATCAACTGTGCATTGTACACTCCATAGGCTGGAGAGGTAGGTATATTGCTGCTCAGAAAGGAAAAATTCACAAATGGGAAATTAAAGCTTATATAGCTTAGATTTCAAACTACCATCTTCGTCAATGTATATTAAAAGATCTAAGTACGAAGCTGAAGTAGGTGTACCAGTAGTCTCTTTAATTTCAATCTCATTGGGATAGATTTGGTTTAAATATTCCTTGAATTTTGGACTATTAAGAGAAATTACATCGGCTATGTAGCGGAAGCTGAAATTAAAGGACTAAGCTAAATGTTTTTGTTTTTTTCTGTGTTAGCCCTTGTAAAAACTTGGCCTCATACGAGAAAAGGAAGGGATCATCTAAAAGTGGCGCGCAGTTAGTTCCCATGGGAATCCCGATTGTCTGTTGAAAACGTGGCCACCAAATTCGACAAAAAAAAAAGTCTATTAAAAATTCCAACATCTTGGTTACGTCATTCTCCGTGTACTGCTTGTTTGACCCAGTGTGGTTATTTATAACATATGTTTTGTCTTTCCCTACTTCTAAATAAGACAATCTGCGTTCTCCGTTTTTAGTGCAGAAACATTGATGTATGAAATCAGAAATTACTGTTTTCAATATATTGTGTGGCAGGGTAGTATAAAGAGTAGAAAAATCAAAAGTTTGTATGCTATGGCAATGGGTAAGACTGTCAGAGGATAGCTTTTCAAGGATATCTTTAGAATTTTCAGAATCCAAATCTGATTGACGCTTCTCGTGGAGAAGACTTATTATATCACAGTAACTTTTCAGACCATCTCTGACTGCGGTAAATAAAGTAGTAAGGAGCTTAGAAAGTGGCTTAGTGGTACACGTGGACGATCCCTCAATGAATCTCTGTTTGTATGGGTTCTAATGAAGTTTAGGGACCCATTAGATATAGGGGAGCTGATGGTTTTTATCATGCCAAAGAATGCTAAAATAGAGGTGTGATTTTCAATAATCTCTAGTGGGAGTATAAGTTGAGTTTCTGGATGAACTATCAATTTCCATCTCCTTAACCAGACAGTCAAGTTAGTGTTTCTTACAAACGAACAGTATGCTGTTAGAAACTTTGTCTGCATGGGACATTGACAATTTTCGTGGCGGTTGTCTAACGAGAGGATCTTTAAAATACCGGGATTTCTGTTTTTCATTGATGTTTTCAAACGTCGAATACGATTCACAATTAACGACTTAATGGGCCTGATCCAGTCGGACAGAGTCTCGATATATTTTTCTCTTTCTTCGCCTACTTCCTCGCATAGTCCTCAACCTAACCATTTATTTGTCAACATGAATAACCCCACACTCAGTACATCTTGCTGACTACAAAGAAAGAAATACCGAACCTCATGCAATGATATGAGATGAGTAGGAAGGCTGTCAATTCAATGTTCGATGAATACGATGAACAAATTGAATGGAATCCAAAGCAGACTACGTAGTCGTGGACATGAGAATTATACTGCCTCACGTCTGCACGTCAGTTCAATTAATGGTCTTCTTCCATTCATGATTTTTTCTACTTTGTATTCATCAGATTAGTAGCAAATTGTTTGCATTTCCACGTTCAAAACTTCATTCCTTCTACAAAACATGTTTATCATCATCCATAACAGATATCCATTCTCTATAGTATAAGTGTACAGTGATTGTTTTGGATATATCCAACCAGAGACATCAAGCCTGTCAGTACACCAGCCAACAAACCTGATAACCAGACATTTATCATTTAATTCAATTTGACAATTAAGGCTAAGATCAACATTCTATACTGCAAAACAGTCACATCAAACATTTCACCTTACTTTAAAGATCAATAAGTTCCACGTGCACGTATTCTTTCATTAACACTGCAATTACCGTGTTCAATCACAAACGGTTTATAGTGTGATTTCCAACTTGATGTGTCGAATTGCGCTTGCTAAAATCTGCTGTTGATCACGTAGTAATTGGTGACCTTGATATCATAGACAATTTCAATATACATATAAAGATATCCTCAGGAAATCCTACTTAACCATTACAATCACCTCCTTTACATCTACTGTTTACCTAAAATTCAAAAGAATTCATAAAACAGAGATTTATTGCGAGGTCGTCCAGATGCACCATTAAAAATCTTTCTAGGCGTCTCACTACTTTATTGACTGCAGTCAGAGATGGCCTGAAAACTATTATCAACCAGTCGCACCCCTTGCCATAGCATTTAACTTTTTATTTTTCTACTCTTTATGCAATTCTTCCAAACAATAACCCAAAAGCAGTAATCGGTGGGGAAGAACATGGATGTTTCTGACTTAAAAAGTGAGAATGCAGATTCAGAAGTAGGAAAAGACAAAAGATATTTTTATAGCCCAGTCCTTTGATTTCAGCTTCCAACACAAGGACGATGCATTTTCTCTTAATAATCCAAAATTTTTACTTAATATTTACATTAGATATATTCCACCGACCTTGAAAGTAAAGAAACTACTTATACACCTACTTCCATTTCGTACTTAGACCTTTTTGTACAATGACGAAGATGGACGTTTGAAATATAAGTTCTTATAACAGTCATATATTTTTCGGCCTCAATTCAAGCCCAAAAATGTATTTTAAATCCAACATTAAGGTTGCTAAAATTTTTGTAAACGTATGCAAATGTTACGAAATTTCGGTCTTTTTGACGGCATTTCGGATACATTTGCATACCTTTGTAAATCGACGATTACATCAAGTGGGTGTTTCTTGTTTTCCTTTTTATGCGCCCGTCTTTGACGGGACGTATTATGGTATACTGGTGTCCGTCCGTCCGTCCACACATCGTACTCAAACTAGAGAACGCTTTGATCATTTTTCTTGAAACTTTGCAGGATTGTTGGAAATGACGGAAGAAAGCTCCCGATCGTTTTATATAGTCGGTGGATTTTTCGTTCTAGAGTTGTGGTGCTTTGATTAATTAAAAAAGCATCAAATTGCAATTTCCGTCTTCACGTTGCATTCTGACTAGAGAACACTTTGATCATTTTTCCTGAAACTTTGCATGATTGTTGGGTATGACGGACAAAAACTACCTATCGTTTTATAATGTCGGTGCATTTTTCGTTCCAGAATTATGGGACTTTGATAATTTAAAAAAAAGCATGAAATTGCCATTTCCGTCCACATGTCGTACTCTAACTGGAGAACGCTTTGATCATTTTTCTTGAAATTTTGCAGGATTGTTGGGTATGATGGAAGAAGCTCTCTATCGTCTTTATTTTGCCAATGGATTATTTGTTCCAGAGTTATGGGGCTTCGATAATTAAGAAAGAGCATGAAATTGCAATTTCCGTCCACACGTCGCACTTAAACAATAGAACACTTTGATCATTTTACTTGAAACTTTGCAGGAATGTTGAGTACGACAGAAGAAAACTCCCTTATTTTTTTTAATTGGCAGATTTTCCATTCCAGGGTTGTGGAATATTTTACGAAAGGATATGGAGTAAATGAACATGAGACCATAACACATATGTTAACTCCACTTGCAATAATTTTAATGAGCTGTATGGCCATTTCGGAAATTTATTCCTCATCAGCAGCACTAGAA
>MJUU01046961.1:23700-44343 GCA_002080025.1 Modiolus philippinarum | reverse complement strand
GAAAGTCGAGTTTTCTGGCAGGAAAACCAGGTTTCTCTGACCAAAACCAAGTTTCTCAAAGCGAAACCCGGTTTCGGTGAGGAAAACCTACATTTGCTTGAGGAAACTTGGGTTTAGGTTCAGAAACCCATTGGATGCTGAGCATTGTATGTATTTCTAAGAGGAAACTTACATTTGCATTACTAAAGTCGAGTTTAGTCCAGGAAACCTAGCTTTACAGACAGCGAAACCCAGTTTTGCTAACCAAAACCGGGTTTCTCAGCATTTAGGTTAATTTCGCTTGCCATACATATTGTCATGTACTACCTAAGACCAACCTACATACCATATATCATTGACCGAACACTTATAGTTACCGAGAAACCAAGCACAAAAACTTAACATGTTCATTGGACCGTGAAATTGAGGCCAGACAAAAGCCATATGCCAGACTGACATGTTCTACTCAAGACCAACCTACATACCAATTATTATTGACCTACCACTTAGTTATTGAGATATGGATCTAATCAGAGAAACTTAACGTGGTCACTGGACCGTGCAATAGAGGTCAAAGTCACATGATTTTATGTCCGTCAGGTAGCACTTGATTAGTACTACCACTGGACCAAATATGATGTTCCTACATCAAAGGGTTTCAAAAATATCCTGTATATACATGTAGTAAAAGTTAACGCCGTCGCCGTCATACTTTGCACGCCTATGTCTCGCTTTCCGCGACTTTCGTTGTGGGCAAGACAAAAATTGCCCTCAGGGCACATCAAGGTCAAAATGTCTAAATATATATGGTGCCACAAGAATGCTATCATCATAACAGAGTCACATACTAAATCTGAACATCCTACCACTAAATGTCTACCTTCTAGAAGTTAAGTTTTTTAAAAATTGCCCTCGGGGCATTGTCAAGGTCATAATGTCTACAAATATGGTACCACTAGAAAGCTCTCATCATAAAGAAGTTACATACCAAATATGAACACCCTAACACTAAAAGCCTACCTTCTAGAGGCAAGGTTAAAGTTTTTTTTAAAATTGCCCTCAGGGCAAGGTCAAGGTCAAAATGTTATGGTACCATAAGAAAGCTCTCATTACAGGGAAGTCACATACCAAATATCAACATCCTAGCACTTAAGGTCTCCATTCCACAAGCAAGGTTAAAGTTTTGCCGACGACGCCTACACCTGGGGTATGACAATAGCTCTCCGGACATTCGTNAAGTTGGTGACGTCGACTTGGGCGGAAGTCGAAAAAAGATGTTATTAAAAATGGCTGAACTATACAGACGTTTCTGTAATATACTGCCTTAGATTATAGATAAATTGTGTTTCACCCTGACACATGTGTTATGGTCTCATGTTCATTTACTCCATATCCTTTCGTAAAATATTTAATACAGGAGTTTGTCTTTTATTGCAGTGCGGAGTTGTTAAAACAATTCCCCAAGGTAGAGATGTATGCCCTTTATATGGTGTACTTGTACATGAGATTATATCTCGTGTGTACACTTTGTTCAATTACTATTATCTAAATTTATGTAAATTCTAAAACCTAAGGATAAACTCCCTCCATCGTAGTTTTGTCCTTAGCTATATTTGATATTACTTATTATTCCGATTTCGTTTGGTTTTATGCATTTTATTTAAACATTCTTTGAAATGTTTGGGTTCTAGTGCTGCTGATAAATTTATTTCCGAAATAGCCATACAGCTCATTATTAAAATTATTGCAGTTGGAGTAAACATGTGTTATGGTCTCATGTTCATTTACTCCATATCCTTTCGTAAAATATCATCTACTCCTAATTGTCTAGATACAATAATGTACAAGAAGCAATGACGAGATTAGATTAGAATATTCCTACATACATTGTACCTCCAAAAATTGCAAGCAACACCAAGGAGTTTCTCATGGAATAGGCAGGCACTAAAAAAACTTAAGATCTTGTTATAGTTTGTATTTTATTTTTTTGTTCCTTAAACACTGAATTTCACAGGATGAAAGTCAGTATTATGCTGTTTATAGATGTGTCATCAACATCATTCAATTTTAACATGCTTTTCCATCCACTTTGTTCCTTTTACAGCCTCCTGTCCGATGGCAGGTCAGATCCTTGTCCCAGACATAGATGGCTACCTTGGTCCTTCATACTGCAGTATCAGATCAATCTGTGAAAAGATCTTTAAATGCTTTATTTCTATTATGCAAACGAAAAGTAAAATACATTTATAATTGTACATTTTTTGTGTTTTGTGAGGATGTCTCATATCAAATACTACATAATATATATATATTTTTTGCATTGAATTAAATCAATATGTTTATTGTATAGCAACATATTTCCATAAGAAAGCAACCAAAAGTTAGCGTGCAATAAATTTTCACATTGCACTTGTGCAAATACGACTTAAAATTTATGAAGTCGGTGACAACAAAAACCCACTTATTAACAGAAATTTCAGTCTTGCTATACAATAAAAGGGTTATTGCATGAATATTGTGGAATATTATCCCTCGTAGAATATATATTGCTCCCACAAGCTTGTGCAATATAAAATTCTACTCGAGACAATATTCCCCAATATTCATGCAATAACCCTATATTATTACCATCATTTTAGTTTGTATGTAAAATGTACAAAAACAATTTTCAGCTGTTACTCATGTACGAGGAAATCAAGTTATAAAACAGTAGTTGTTTTCTGTATCTTATTCTTTTTATATTTGTTTGTAATTGTACTTAAAAATTTATTAGGAATTTCAAAATACATTGTACATAGATAACTATTAATCATAATTCTCATTTCATACCAGACAATATTAGAATAGGGTCTGTAAGTCTCGTCATGTGACACCGAGAAATCACGATAAAATTGTAATTTGAAAACGTTTCCCTCCAAAATATGACGTTGCAGGATTATGACGTTCAAATTTTTTGCTTGAAACGTCATATGTTTTTGTTTAAAATGCAACTTCCGGGTACAAGTTTTGGTCCCGGAAATTCTAAAATTAGAGGAGACTTACAGACCCTATTAATGCTTCAACTTCTTAAAGTGCTTTTCATTATGGACGCCCGATATTTCATGCTGAAGAACAACAAAGTGTACAATCACTACTCATTTTTATTTTGGATTTAATCTTGTACAATTCTCCACATCCAATTATTGCGTAGTATAACTGTGTAATGGCTATCCTCTCTTCGTAACATAATAGTACAACTGGCTTCTCTAGTCAGACTTAAATGTTTATCAGTTCAGTGTTTTTCTTTCACATTATTATTAAATTCACTTGTTACAATGTTCAAAAATTTATCTTGTAACATTTAAAATAACATCTTGATAAACAGAAATAAGTCTTTTTAGTATTATTAATTGTCCAAGTGTCCAAGCAGGATTTAGCTCTCCTGACAAAGTCAAGACATTTAATTCACCATCTTGAAACTATTACTACTGATATGCATATATTCATTGGACTAAATCATTAGATTTTCATTATTTTTTTTACAATACTATGGATATTTTTTGTCTTGCGACATTTTTTAACATACATTTTTCCTACTATACCTGGTATCTGTTTGGGATTTCCTCTCTTTTTCCCAGTTTATTATTTAAGGGATCTTCTTCATCTTATTTACTGCTACTTTTAGTTGAACATATTACAGTAGAGTAGATTTCTCATTTCATGATAAACAAATTAGTTTACTAATTCCTAGTTATTCACAAGAATGTACTGTTTGTTAATCACTGACAAGTGTCTTTTGCACACATTAAATCATTATTTTTTTTATGCAACAGAAAATTAATCTTGGTTAAACTGGATTCTTTCTATGACCTTTGTTCTTCTGATATCAACTAACAATGAATGATTTTAAACATTTTTTATCAGTCCTCCCTTCTAGATGTACATTAGATTCTTGTAGGTTGTCAAGAGTGTTGACCAGAGTGTAAGAATCACTCTGAGGAAGGAGATTAATTTAATGGAGAAAACCCATCCAAGTTGATTTCTCATTAAATACTTTCAAATTGAATTTGTTTTATCCCCCTCCTTAATATTTGGTCATTTGTTTCATTTTTAGTTTTAATAGGTGCTGTGTTTGTTATGCAGGTTGTCATAGAGATTAAATGCCAAAACATTTATGTTGTACATAAATTTAAGTGTCAGTCACTATGTGGTGTTGCTAAGACATTTATACCCTTCATTTAAGAAGACAATCCATTGTTGACTTCCATAATCATAATGATTTCAATAATCCAGTTTAAAAAATCCATGGATTCTTGGATGTTAGCTTTAAACAGGTATAATTTTTCATTCAATACATTGATTCACTACTTTTTATTTCATATTAAATTGCTTGTTACATTAACAAAAGTCTCACTGGAAAGAAAAAGTACAAGAATCTATTAAGTTTCACATATTCATGCATTTTCAAGGAAAATTTATCATATAAAAAATCCAATGCCTCGAAACTTTTTTGTGTTTTTATGAAAACAATGACAATAGATTGGAACTAATTTGATTCAATGGGAATTTTAATTGTTAGAAGTTATGGATGTATGACATTTTACCTTAACATTAAGGTGGTTCAATTTCAGAGACATTGGATTTCAAACAGATATTTTCTGTGTTTAAAAACAAAATATAAGAAAACAAGGAGATTTTATTACAACAATGAGTTATGATATTATGACATGATTTTAATGGCTAAAATGTTTCATTTTGTTCCAACAATTAAAAAGTTTTATACTTTCTTTAAAACATTAACGTGTCATTTTATCTTCATACATTAACCCTCCACTTCATAAAAAAATTTCAGTTAAAAAAATTTTTTTTGAGAAGGCTTAAAATATTCCATATTTGTCCATTGTTGAGTCTTTCACATATAGGACTACAATTAAGTACCTCAATATATTCATTGAGGCAAATTCACATGACACCACATTAAAGTCACATATAAATCAGGAAATTCGGAAGACTTGTATTAATATGCCCCTCTTCCGGCTCCATAAGGATGTGAACGGAATTGACCTCTTGCACCTCTTGCTGCTGGTGGGGCTTTGCCGGCTGTGCCAGCACTCCATGTAGTATCAGCTAAAACGAAAAAAAACAATGCAACTTATTAATGTATAATCAACTACACCAACTGACCAAGTTATTGGTAGTCTTAACAATTATCCCTTTCAATATGTGTCTGAAAGGCGACTGTTAGGCCTATCAGTTGATGGCAAATAACTTGATCTCATGACCTTGACACGTACTCCATATTATAAATTTTATTAATAAGTGATTTGCCTTTTTTTATTTCAAATTTGTATTCCTTATGGCTTGACCTTCAACTGTAATCAAAATAACATCAATTAATTGTCAGAATCATAATAATTATACATGTATATACCAATTGTGAAGTTTAGTGCCCAAAGTCTTTCTGATGGCAGCAAAATTCAATGCAAAACACATTCTCAAAGTCAATTATAGCAATTGCAGCAATTTCTGGTTAAAATGGATTAAAACTGGACCAGATCATAGAAGTATCATTAGAATTTCAGAAATTTACGAATTTCTCAAAGAAATAATGTTCTCACCTAAAGATCCTGTCTTTTTTCAGTATTCTACAGTAAACATACATTTCTTTTGGCCTATGAAGTTTACTAACATCATACTCACCTCCATACGATTCATCATAGGATGCTGTAGCTGATGCCCCATGACCATAGTCAAAATATTGAGTATCACTGTAAAACAGAACAAACTATTTTTTATCACTATAAATATATTGCAGTATTCATTGATACTGTTGATTTGGTAGAATATGGATGCAGCTTTTAGTATTTGAACATTGCATTCCATTTCAAAATTGAATACAGTTGGTTTTATACATGTATTTAAGACGAAGGCTTGCATATAATCTTTAGAAATGGCAAATTAAGCTAATATCGATGCAATTTGAACAAAGATGTCATTTCCAGAGTTATTCCTCAATGGTGAACAGATGACAATTGTATTTGATGAGGAAAACTATCTATATGTATAAAAGAACATTCTTTGAAACTACAAAGTTCTATGAAATTCTGTATAGTAATAAGGTGACTTGACAAATGGCACAAAAAAATTATATCATTCACTTTTTGTGATTATCAGGGGAAATAATACTCAAATCTAAAGAATTGGTATGGAAGTTGAATACTCAATCAACTACTAGATATCATTCAAGAACAATGAATTTGTAGCTAAAGCATATCTACATGTAATTAAAATTAGATCTACAAATTGTTCCCTAGAGTCACTGCATGGTAGATCTAACAACATCCCATTTTACTTTCTGTTTCGACGATTCATTCGAAATCCTCTGCTTTTATCATAAATCAAAATCATGAAGACTGGATTCTGATCGGTTGATGTCAAAGGTCACAGAACAGAAAGTAAAATGGGATGTTGTTAGATCTACTATGCAGTGACTATAGGGAACAATTTGTAGATCTAATTTTAATTAGATTGAGCTAATGCATAATCCTATCAGTATCTTTTTTAATCAAATGACAGAAAATTCCACAAACAAAACAGAAAAATATCTTCAGCTTTAGCCATTTTTGTCTAATTTAGTATCGGTGAAAGAAAGATATCTGTAAACTCCTCAGACGGTCATTTACCGAACTATTACATATAAAAAAGGCAAGATTTATAACTAGAGGCTCAGATACTGAGCCTGTATCGCTCACCTGACAAAGATGCTTTTAAGCCGTGCCTATGCTGACGACCAAATATGTTTTTCCTATAGGGTCTAATGTTAAGCTATGTTCTCCTCACATCCATGTTTTTGTTAGATTCAATTGAAATAAGTATTCTTTGTTAATATAATTCCATTCATAACTCCAATACACAGTTAAGTTAAATTTGCTTTAATGGTTTCAGAGTAGATCATGAAAATGAAGATTTTCCCATAGGGTCCAATGTTAAACTATGTTTCGTGCTGGCAGCCATGTTTTTTATTGATCCAAAAGAAAATAGCAATCTTCGTTGAGGACCTTTAGTACATCATTCCTGTAAAGTATGGTTGAATTTGCTTCAGTGGTTTCAGAGGAGAAGACGATTTGTGTATTTTCCCATTGGGTCTAATATAAAACCTAAGTTCAGCGCTGGCAGCCATGTTTTTTATCGGATCCAAACGAAATGAGCAATCATTGTTGAGGACCTTTAGGGCTGTTCCAGAAAAATTGACATGGGGGGGTTTGAAGGCATTTTTTATTGACCCCGACCACCCATAGAATTCTTCCCCATATGTACAATACAAAAGGATGAAGAAAACACAACCACCCACAGCAATTTATATGAAGTGCCTTCAAAGGGTCCCAGACCAACTTTTCTGGAACAGCCCTTAGTACATCATATTCTTGTAAAGTTTGGTTGAATTTGTTTCAGCGGTTCCAGAGGAGAAGATGAAAATGTGATTTTTCCCATAGGGTCCAATGTTAAACCTAAGTTCCACGCTGTCGGCGATGTTTTTTATCGGATCCAAACAAAATGAGCAATATTTGTAAAGTATTCCTGTAAAGTTTGGTTGAATTTGCTTCAGTGGTTTCAGAGGAGAAGATGAAAATGTGATTTTCCCATAGCGTCCAATGCTAAACTATGTTCCGTGCTGGCGGCCATGTTTTTTTTATCGGATCCAAACGAAATGAGGACCTTTAGTACATCATTCCTATAAAGTTTGGTTGAATTTGCTTCAGTGGTTTCAGAGGAAAAGATGAAATGTGATTTTTCCCATAGGGTCCAATGTTAAACCTAAGGGCTGTTCCAGAAAAGTTGATCTGGGACCCTTTGAAGGCACTTTATATAAATTGCTATGGGTGGTTGTGTTTTCATCATCTTTTTGTATTGAACATATGGGGAAGAATTCTATGGGTGGTGGGGGTCAATAAAAAGTGCCTTCAAACCCCCCATGTCATTTTTTCTGGAACAGCCCTAAGTTCCGCGCTGGCGGCAATGTTTTTCATCGGATCGGAACAAAATGAGCAATCTTTGTAAAGGACCTTCCATACATCATTCCTGTAAAGTTTGGTTGAATTTGCTTCAGTGGTTTCAGAGGAGAAGATGAAAATGTGAAAAGTTAACGGACAGATGACGGACGACAAGTGATGGCAATAGCTCACCCTGACCCTTTGGGTCAGGTGAGCTAATAAAACACAATGGTTAATAAATTACCCTCCTCCTGCAGCGTACCCTGTTTCTGCATATGGATCTCTTGCGTACGGATCAGCATAGCTTTCATAGCCCTGAAAATAAAGCATTTTCCTTGTTTTATGTGTTTGTTTCGTGTTCTATATAATTTTTGGAAACTAACCATCTGCAATAGATTTTATAATGAACCAAGACTACAACATGGTTTCACTTGACATCTGGAGGCAAATTAAAGGATGTCAAAACTAAAATTCCATAATACAATTACAGTTTAGTTGTGTACCTTTTGGGAAGAGTTACTGTAGAAATTACTGGGAGTAATAAGATTAAATTTGGAAGAACTCAACAATGGTATTTTAAATGGACAAACTTCTCCACATAGCAAATCTATATGGTTTAGATTTTCTTTCCGTACACATGTATATGTAGTTCGAAAGGCTTATATGTGATGGATATAAAAAAAGGATTCGGTGAGAGATAAAAGAAATAGTTTAATATTCATAACTTAAAGGTTTCCAGGAAATTATAAAATACAAGTTGTCAACACTTGTCAGAAATAAGAAAGAGATGAACTATATTTAAATCGATCAAGTCCTTTCCTTTTTAAGAGGGTGACCTTGGGAATGTTCCTCATGAATATTTTTTAATGTCGTCCTCTTTTTTTGGGGTAGACTGTTAATTTTCGAGTACTTCCTTTTCTTTTTAAATATCCCATTTAAGGACACTTGATGAATCAGGAACATTGTTTGGGTGACAAATCATTTGAGAAACAGGCCTACCGTTTTTTGGTGTGTATTAAACGCATTGGTGTATAAAACGCACCCCCTTTCTCAGAGGAAAAGAATCAGAAAAAATCTAGTTCGTGTGTAAAAAACGCACGTAAATTTTCAACAACATGTTCTGTCCAAAAATGTCTAAGAGACGCCGAGAATTACCTTGTGGACTGAATTAAATGGAAGACATGATGCTTTACTCACTTATATTTAGAGGAATAACTGTATCTGTATTTATTTACTGGTTTGTTCAAACATTTTGGGAAATTTGCAAACGAAAAAGATTGATTTCGTACACACAGGAAGTTTATCTCAAAACGTAATTAAAAGTCAAAGGCGGTTACGGATACGTAAATATTACGGTTTGACTTTGGTAAATTTTTAAGTGATATTCCCTTATTGATCTTCATAATCGGTTTATGCATTAATTAACTTCATTTAAACTATCCCTTTTCATAAATATAATTACATTATGACTTGAAAGTATTGTCTATCCCTGAAACCCGGAAACGGTTTCACCTAATCAAAACAAATATGGCGGACATTATCGAGATGAAATTTTGGGCACCGGGAAATCTCTGAATATACATGTTGTATACATAGAAAACAATACACATCTAATCATGTTAACATAAGCAAACTTTGTTATCATCAAACACAGGTTCGTATCTGGATCACAGCAAGGATTTTATACTTATTTCCAATGTCATTTCAGGTCTGAAGTTAAGTTAAACGGTGGTCAGGAAAAAATGGTCTTTTGAAGTTCGCATGTATAAAACGCATCCCCTCTCACTAGGACTTTTCTGGGGGAAAATATGTGCGTGTAATACACACCAAAAAACGGTATATATAATTTCAAAGACATCGATTAATAGTGAAGGTGTAGTTTTTAAATTATATTTAAATTATATTTAATTTGATTCATGAAATACCACTGTGATACATGTTGAAATTTTGGATAGACATGTAAATGCATAATGTTGAATCACTCTACTAGAACTTTCACAATATATCACTTTGCATACCCTGATAAGAATGTGTTGTAAATTCAATAACCATTGCTATTAAAAAAATAATTCTATGCCCACATGTCTTTGGTTTAAGATTCACTTATCCTTCAATCCTTTTAATGGGTTGTATTTTTTTTTGAAAAGTAACACAAGTATTATACAAGTACTATTTAGAGTTGCAAGAAGTAATGCCAATGAAGTCCTATCTTTTCACATTAAACATTTATCAATATTAAACTATGCAACCCACAAATAAAGTATTGATGGGTTTAGAATACATACAGTTCCATAATCCTCATAACCAGATGGTTCCATTGGAGCTGCAACAGGTGCTGGAGGTGGTGCAGCTCTTCCTCTTCCAACTGGTGGTGCTCCACGTCCGGCAACTCCTCTTGGGGCTCCACGTCCTGCTGGTGCACCTCTTGGTGCCCCTCTGCAATAAAATGGAACAAACAAAACTAACATTATTGTTTTAAAAATATTAACATTTGACAAGAGATTTATTGCCTAAAATAACCCATAAATTATCTGAATCATAAATGAAAATAGCTTATATACATCTTAAAATTACATTGGCCTGTCCATTAAAATAAAATGCACATCATGAGATCCATCAGAAAATGGGTAGTAAAGATTTCAAAATGTTTTCACATGAAATAATACAACTCCTCATAACTGTGACTACCTAGCTCCTCTTGGTGCACCTGGTGCTCCTCTAGGTGCTCCGCGGCCTGGTGGGGCACCTCCTCTACCACCTCCTCTAGCAGGCTGTGAACCATTCTGCATGAAATTCATCTCCTGCATCTGTTGTTGTGTAATTTCATCATTGTATTCCTAAAATAAATTCATATTCAAGAAAAAAATCTGTTCTATTTGCTTGTTATGTAAAGAACATCAGAAGAAATGTAACACTTGTTTCATAGCATCCAGCTGGATCTTATTTAAACTTTATTAATTCCTAATGTTTTTTTCATAAATTTCCTATAAAGGTCTAGAGGAAATGAGCAGATATTTGCAAAAACAAATTTGAAAACAAAGCAATAGCAACAACTTGAATGGAAAGTAAACAAAGGCAAATGTCCCAGATATGCTTTCCATATAATGGTCTTGTTGTACAGAGTTAGGGCTGTTCCAGAAAAATTGACATGGGGGGGTTTGAAGGCACTTTTTATTGACCCCCACCACCCATAGAATTTCTCCCCATACATACAATACAAAAAGATGATGAAAACACAACCACCCACAACAATTTATATAAAGTGCCTTCAAAGGGTCCCAGACCAACTTTTCTGGAACAGCCCTTACCAGAAAGTTATTCCTGTCCATGTCTTAAATGTAGGGAGCATTCAGCAACAAGGGTTAAATTTTCATTGTTGTAAGTCATTTTTGCAGTTTTTGGTAAAAAGTGATATTGAGAAATAAAAGTTTGAAAATCCAAAAATTTCCCTTTTTTTTTAAATTTTGTTCGTAACATGATTACAGAAACAACAAAAACATTGTGTAAAAAATTCAACAGGTTCTGACAAGTATTTGGTCAACTTGGTTTCACATAAACACTTACTGGTGTAAGGTATTTGTGTACTTCCGCCAGAGCATGAGATAGCCTTCCATAACAGTCAGAAATTTCACTATATACTTCAATCATTAAATGTAGATCTTCATTCAAATGAGCATATTTGCCGCCCTCTTTTCTCATTTCTTCTTCCTAGAAAACAAGAAACTGCATTGAACATATATATATATATATATTCATTTGCATTTTTCCTCCAAATTAACTTTTCTTTTTTTTATAAAATCCTTCATTGAAAGTACATGTATGTATTATCTCATTTGTTCAACGCAGTTTGATGAGCTTTTTGTACATTTTCGGGTTTTACAAAGGAAATGTATCATTACGTAAATATATTTCCCTATATTCCTACTTATATATCATATACATGTAGGATGCATTTTTTATCCAGTTTAGGATGTTCATTTATGTTGTTCTGGTCAATAAAGAGCACTGGGACACAGCTTGAACAACCAGAACAGCATTACATGTGCACATTTTAAACCTTTACATTTATGTGAGCATATTATTTGAACTATCTGAAAATATACATGTACTTTATTAACCCATTACAGGTCAGAAGTTACCTGAACAGGTAAGAACAGGTGAGACAAAAAAAATTATGAAAAAAAATATTTTTTTTTAATTCTGGAACAAGTAAGTTGAAATATCTATACCTAGCCATGGTTGTGATCAAGAAAGGAGTTTGTAAGACTGTTATTTGACCAATATGCACGAATCATTGGTTTATCAACAATGCCCAAGTTATAAGTCCTAAAATTTGTGTAATGCAGTCCCTGATGATGTATCATACCACCAGTGAACCCCTGCATTTGGCTTATATCTTCCCCGTTTCTACGCTTATTTGCCCATGACAACGGTTTGTTTCTGCTGCAATTGTAGTAAAATAAGCATCATCAAGCCACAGACTAAAAATTCACAGGACAAAGCCTCATTTGCAATGTGTATTTTAACGCAAAGTAGACCCGTGAACTCTGAAAGGTCATTTTGGCTATCCTGAACGAATATCTGCCAAAATATCATCATCGTAGTCGAAACTTGGCAAATCAACTTCAGAAATTAAATTCCTGAGGTCAATTTCATCAAAATTAACACCCTCGAGCCCCAGGAATTCAGTCCCTGTGTTGAAATATCTCAGAAATACTGCTTGATGAAATCCAGGTCGTCAGCCATTTTGATTGCGTAATTTTGTCACTAAAATTACCTGAAAATATTGATTTTTATTTAGCCAATCAACCATTTCCATTACTGTGACGTTACTCAAAACAACCTTCACAAGCTTGGGAATCCCCTGTTCTATTTCTATTTTTGGAAAAACACACTTGTGTTGTTTACCGGACGTTGTCATAGCGAGAGAACAGCCAAAAATGTGTATACTCGTTTCCTGTACTGGCGAGAATACTCTTCCATTCACTTAAAGGGTTAATCATGTTAATATCCTTTGAGACTCCAGCTATGGTTTGCAAATCAGAACATGTCTGGTGCCAACTGATGTACAATTAAGTGAGAATGAAAAGGGAAATTCTGATACTAAGGTGAACACTGCCAACATTCTGAAAGTCATGAATCTTTTTTTTGTTCCCATATTTTTTATTTGTATTGGGCAATATGATTTTTCTTTTTCTCAATTCAAAACCTCCAACATGTATATATCATGAAATTTATTATTATATAGAGGGTAAATATCAGAAATATGATTGAAATAAGTATAGCAATACAATGAGGAACATTAGTCAGTTATTACCCTTAGTGTGTTATCTAGATGGCGCTTCGGCTAATCAGGTCCATGTAAACATCCTGTTAGTTGATAATGTAAAAGAACTAAAGTGATACTGAGAGAGAGAATGCCTTCAAACTGCTGTTGTGTACCCTTTTGCTCAAATAGGGGTGGTCACCTTTTTCCAAATGATGATATATTAAAGAAGAAATGGATACACGCTATTAAAAGAAACAGTGAAGAAAACAGATATGAAATTTGGAAACCATCAAAATCTAGTGTTGTGTGTAGAAATCATTTCTTACCATCAGATTACATATCAGAAACAACATGTGGTAAGTAGAATTAATTACTTGTATTTATTCTTGACCTTTGTCAATAAAGTGGAATGATTATTATGTAAATTTATCCTGCAGTGCAACACTGTTTTAATCTACAATATTATCTAAAAGATGATGATCAAATATTAGATAAGAGAAAAACACATGTGTTTACACTCATTTGATGTACTTGAAAACATTGATTGTTACTCTTATAATACAAAAACTATTTTCTTTTAATATTTGATATTTTTCAATAAATTTTTCATCTATATCTTAATTTATTATAATAAATAATTTGCCTCAACAATTTATTGCTTTTTGTGATATTGTATTTGTTCCATTGTTATTTTTTTTCAGAATGTTAAACTTTCATGACATACTGCCCTTTTACTATGTGATATCTTGAAAAGTATACTTTTAACAGATTGTTTTCAGCTTAATATGTACTAGTATTTAATTGTCCGCATTTTTGTAGGTACTCAGGTTCTTGTGAAAAGATTAAAAAGGGGCGCAATACCAAGTATATTTCCATGGAAAGATGACAAATGTACTGGCCAAAGTAAGAGGGCAAACAGACATAGTCGCAGAACTCAAAATTTGGAGCTCAGATCTGTTGATAGTGACAATGATAATGTACCATCATTGCTCAATACTGATCATATCGGATGTGAAATGGAAATTGATAATAATGATTTCAGTGAATCAAAGTCAATGGATGTTCCGATTGAAGTCAAAATTGATACATCAACAATGATAGCAGAAACTCAAACTATAACCTGGCCATCATTATGTATTGAAAAATTCCAAGACGACCCTGCTGGAATAATGTTTTACACTGGATTATCAACATATTCAGATTTTAAGTTTGTACTAGCCACATTAGGAGAAGCTGCATTTAATCTTAACTATCTTTATTTTCGAAGTGATCATTTATCTGTTGAAAACCAGTTTTTTCTTACCTTGATAAAGTTAAGACAATACAAAACTAACTTCGAACTAAGCCGACTGTTCAATATATCTGAAACAGCAGTATCCAATATTTGGATTACGTGGATTAACTTTATGGCTAGACAATGGCGTGAGATAAATATCTGGCCATGTAGAGACACTGTCAGGTACTATTCACCAGATGATTTTTACTTGAACTTTCCAACAACAAGAACAATTATTGATGGAACAGAGTGTCCAGTAAGAAAACCAAAATCTCCAGTAGCCCAACAATCTACCTTTTCAACATATAAAAACAGAAACACTGTAAAAATTTTAGCTGGATGTACACCGGGTGGCTTAGTATCATATATTTCTCCTGCTTATGGTGGATCTACTAGTGATAGGCAAATTTGTGAGAGAAGTGTATTACCAAATATTTGTGACACTGGGGATTCCATTATGGCAGATAAAGGTTTTAATGTTCAGGATTTATTTGCGCCCCAAAATGTCACAATAAACATTCCAACATTTTTCAAAAAGAAAAATAGAATGACAGGGAAAACTGTTCTGAAGGACAGGAGAATTTCCAGCAAGAGAGTTCATGTTGAACGAATTATTGGATTGGCCAAGACTTATAAAATTCTAAAAAATCCACTAAATATTACCGAGACAAAGCTTGCCAGTGAAATAACATATACTTGTTTCATGCTGTGTAACTTCAAAAAATGTATTGTGCCAAGACATGCTTAAATTTTGATACAATGATTTTGAATTATACAATGTACATTCATATATTTAAATTTATAATAGAATTTATTTATTCAAAACAAAATTTGTCATAATTTTTATAAAAGAATCGTTGTAAAACAGCCTTTCTAAAATGGTTTTTGAAAAACAATTCAAGTTTATCTAGCATATCTGAAATAAAGGAATCATCACGTTTTACATGGACAATCTTAAAATCCTTTAATGTATATATAACTAAGTCACAACTTGTAGCACCTGTGCAGAAAAGTTGACCCTGGATTTGGTAAAAATAATTATTTGCTTCATCTAATACTAAAGATCCGTTATTCCTTAACAAATATGGCACTGTGTTTTCATTTATTATTTTATCCTTGGCCACATATGGACATTTAATTTCCACAATTAAAGTTTTGTCAACGATTGCATCAGGGGATGCTCCTATATAAGGATAAGACTTGCTAACAACTATTCCTGATTGATGTGTTCCTCGCCCAGTCTCAGATTCATATCTAGCCAAAGCCACTGACTCGTACTTATGTCCATGCAAGATTGCTGCAGCCTTTATGTCCTTTGTGACTGTAAGTGAACTTGCAAGCTTATCAAAGTCTGTTTTATCTGTTGCTCTACAGATGCGTCCAAAATTTGAAGCTTGAAGCCTTTTACAACGCTCTTCTTTCCAAAATCTGTTTTTTGATTGACCCAAAGTTTTTTCTTCCACTGTTTTTATCTGTTCCTCACTTATTTTTGTTATATTTGCATCCCTCAGCCAACGGTCTTCTGGGGATCCTTCAAGATAATCATGATCACATGCCACTCCATATAAATTTGCTGGAGGATACAATTGAGATATTGGTAAATCTGTGATCCCTTTATGATTAATGCATGTATTCCGGAAATAGTGGGGGTAATAGTCAGTATTTCTGTACCTGGCCGGACGAGGATCAAAAACAACATCAATAGGGTTTTTCACTTTGAGTGGTAGGTTGGAAGCTTTGATTGGTGAACCTTTATATGGTTTACTGTGATGAAATGTTTGCAGTCTTTGGGTGCAGGTTTCCTCCGTTACAATTTCACCAGAGCTTGAAAAATTATGTAGAGCTAAAAGCAAGCAACAGACATGTTTACAATGTGCAGTTGGTCCCATGCCTGCTGCACACTCACATTGACATTCTACAATACAACCATCACTATCAATTGCAACATCGATTTTATATGTCACTGATCTCTTCATCTGTGCATGACATTCTGATTTCACATAAAATAGATTTTCATCAGTTGCAAGGCGAATATATTTCAAAAATTTTTCTCTGTACAAGTTTTTAGCATCCGAATCTAAAGTTTTATCCATCTCCTGTAAATATGATGTGATTGCTCCCATTTGAAAGTTAATGAACACAGTTTCCTTGTTAATATCCTTGTAGAAATTTATGGCAGGTGTCTGCATATTGTATTCCTCCCCAATGTCATCCTGAGCTCCAAAGTTTTTATTTCTGTCATATGCCTCCAACCTGAAAAAAAAAGAAAATATTTAAAACAATTTAAAAATTATTTTGGGACACATTGTTTCTTTTGTACATATTTTTAAACATTTTTTCAAAAGATATTTTTCTAAAAATAAATGCATAAATATATGATTATTAACATTTTGTGTAAATATTTTCAAAATTATTGCCGGAATATGCATGAAATATAATTAAAGCACATTGTAGAAATAAAAATCATTCATTTACAACTATAAACAAGCAAGTAATGTAATATTTATTACCTTTCTATCAATTCTTTCTTTCTTCCTGATAATCTTGCTTTCCTTTTTCTCAGTTCTTCTTTAATTTGAGGAAGACTCCAAGAGCCATAATTAGTAGCCATTTCAAACTATATATTTTATTTTTTCTTCTCTTTTTGTCCCTGGTTAATTAATAAATTAATGTAAACAGACTAAGAGTGTGTAAGAATGTGTGTAGATTTTCTAATAGAAACATGTGTTGGAATTAGATATAGGAAGCTGATAAGGACCTGATTGTATCATGCGCCACCTGGATTGATGAGGAGATAAATCTGACTTTTGTTTCTCATTGCAAGCTCTATCTACATGTACTAAAATTAAATAATTAGGATTAACAATTATTTTTGGAAACTTTCCAAATACAGTACACAAAGAGTGTTTCAGTAATAAAACATACTGGTCGGACCGAGTGAAAACACCGACAATTGCTGGTGAAATGCTGATATTTACAGTGACATTTGATTTAGGAGTTGCCAATATACATGTATTTGTATGTAATTAACAATGGGAAGGGATAAGTGGCAATAAGACCCATATTTGGCCCAAAAAAATCAAGTTGTTTAAAATAGTGTGATATTTATGGGAAATATTAACTATTACATCTGGCTACAAAGAAAACATATAATAATACGAATTCCTTTCATTTTGACGTTATTGTGACATCACAAGGAGTCGTCTTTTTGAAAGAAAATCAGAAAATCTGCAATTTTGAATGTTCTCAAAGCAAATTTTCTTTAAGTGAACATGGGGCACATGCAATCAACAACTTCAAACTTTCAGAAATGATGTATTTCACCATTTTACACATTTTGACTAAATATGAAGTTGTTATTCAGATGTGCCCATATTTTTCAAAGCACAAAAATGTGTAAAACACAGCAAATATCTATGAAATTCTGACTATTTCCAAAAATATAGCTTTTGAGTTAACTGATTATCATGAGCATCAAACTGATATGGAAAAAAGCTTTATCATTTTCATAAAGCCCTATATTTGTTCAATGTTTCAGGAACATAAGACGTCTGTTTGTATAGTTTTAGTTTCATGGTAAATCTTGGGCCAAAAATGGGTCTTACTGCCACTCATCCTTTCCTCTTATTTACATCAACATTTGCGGGCGTTTACTGTGTGAAATATGTCAGACTTCAGTGTTTTGTAACTGAAACACTATTTGTGTACTGTAGTAGGGAACTCAACCTTTTTAAAGGCAAATTCAATATATGCACTCTAACTTTAAAGTTCAAATCTTAAAATTTCTTTTTTTGTTCAATAGTTTCCCTAAATGAAGCAAAAAGTGATNGACCCCCACCACCCATAGAATTCTTCCCCATATGTACAATACAAAAGGATGAAGAAAACACAACCACCAACAGAAATTTATATGAAGTGCCTTCAAAGGGTCCCACACCAACTATTCTGGAACAGCCCTAACTTATTTTAGTTCCATTTGGGCAAGCAGTTTGTGAGAAGAAAATCTTTATATATGTGTCCCATAGGCTCCAGTGTTAAATTATGTTCCCTTCTAGCAGCATTTGAACCCTAAAAACAACTTTATATATAGGGACCACTCAAGGACTGTTGTAACCCAGTTCACTGTTCCAATTNAAAGACATTACAGGACTTAATAAATAAAATTGATTACATTGGTGTTGATTTGTTCTCATCTTGCTACAAAAGATTGTTCAACCGAGACAGAACAACGTTCAGAAACTGTCGTACCTCGGGGATACACAATTTCACAGTTTTTATAATATTTTAACTTTTTGGAAAAACTGATGATGAACATTCATCATCTATTGCTGATATCTACACACGTACGCGTGGTCGAGACTAGATCTATCTATCGAGTGTACAGGTAACCGTTGCTATGCAGACCGTCACATTTTCGACGGAAAGTCCGAATTTTCGCTGGAAATCCTAATATTCACAGGACATGACGAATTTTCACAGGAAAGTACAAATCTTTGACGGACTGTCTAATTTTCAGGGGAAAAATCCTAATTATTAGGCTTTCCAGCGAATATCAGGACTTTTCCATCCAAGATTAGGACAAATAGGTTTGTAGTGAAAGCTCAAAGATTGTTTACATCATCTCATGGTTTTAAAATCAAGACTTATTGACTTTGTAGTATACATTTATTAAAAAAAATCATAGGAAATTGTCCTAAATACTTACGTTTCCTTCAACTACAGTTCAAACCGGAAGTGGTCTATATAAAGAATGTCCACAAACGTAATCAATCTATTTATATCCCTCTAATATTTGGAGAACCATTCAACCACTCAAAGGAGAATGAAGCAGATTAGCAACTGTCCCTTGAGCAACTGAGTGATAATCTACCCATTTAATAAAGAGGATAAATAACAGAAAATTTATGTCATGTAAATCTAACCTAAATGCAGGTGCACCTCCAACCATAAGCTTTTGGGTGAAAGAAACATAAAATTGATAAGTAGCTAAAATCATATTTTTTATATATAAAACCTACATTGTAGATCTTGAAATATCAATGGTATTTTAATGATTAAAACTGATTTATTGCCATTGTTGAATAAGTGTATAAGTTAATCAAATACAAAAGTCTTGAAAATTCAGTTGCGGATCGCGCAAACAAGTCTCCCTGTAATGACCTGAAGTCTCCCTATTTCTTCCCTCAGGAAGACTTCAAGTCTCCCTGTTCTTTTGAAGTGTGGTGAGCCCTGCAGTTAGCTCCTAACTTATGTCACTGCAGAACTTGAATAGAAACCTAAATCAAACAAGTGTGGACCCAAATTGATGTCTCGCCCGTCCCTTCATGGTCGCAAAATTGATGTGAATTCTCAAACTGACTAAATCAGAAAATAAAACATATTCGCTAGACTGTGAAATTAGGGTAAGTGACAAAGGCAATAGAGCAGACTNAAAAAAAAAAAATATCAGTGACCACTGATAGATACTATAAACCAAACATGTTCATTAGACCGTGAAAATGAGGTCAAGGGCTAAAGCCAAACAGCAGGATGTCATGTTCCATTTAAGACAAACCCAAATACCAAATATTATTGACCTTACATTAAAAGATACTGGGAAACTTAACATGATCACTGGACCCTGAAATTGAGGTCAAAGACAAAAACCATATAGCAGACTGTCATGTACTACCCAAGACCAACCTATATACCAAATATCACTGACCTACCACTTACAGTTAGTGAGAAAATGACCTACCGGTAATCACTAAAACTTAACATGCTCACTAGACCGTTAAATTGAGGTCAAGGACAAAAGCCATATGACAGACTGTCATGTTCTATCTAAGACCAACCTACATACCAAATATCATTGACCTACCACTTATAGTTACTGAGAAACTAAACTAAGCACAAAAACTTAACAAGTTCATTGGACCGTGAAATTGAGGTCACAGACAAAAACATATAGCAGACTGTCATATACTACTCAAGACCAACCTATATACCAAATATCATTGACCTACCACTTAGTTACCGAGAAAATGACCTAATCACAAAAACTTAACATGCTCACTAGACCGTGAAATTGAGGTCAGACAAAAGCCATATGACAGACTGTCATGTACTACCTAAGACCAACCTATATACCAAATATCATTGACCTACCA
>MJUU01046960.1:150934-181535 GCA_002080025.1 Modiolus philippinarum | reverse complement strand
ATAATCACTCTGGGGTATGGAAAGGGTCATGGGACGGGAAATTCTGACTGCCATTGGAAAAGTAGGGTGAAATCGAAAAGGGCGGAGAATTTAGCCTCGTAGCCGATCACCTACGGATCACTCAAAGAAGCTTGCTACAAGGGTTCTTTAACGTGCAGGAAGTGTGGCTTTTCTTCCAACACGTGGACCTGAGTTTACATCCCATCCGAAAGATGGGTTGTGTATTTATTAATCCCGCACAACCACTGAATGGGTCCTATTTCTATATCCCGGGACCCTCGGGGTCAGCCCCCGTTTAGGAGGGTTCACACCCCGCAAGCCGGAGATACTAGGTCCTATTTCTATATCCCGGGGTTCCCTCGGGGTCCTCTGTTAGGAAGACTCATACTCCAAGCTCAGAGGATGCTGCGGGCCTATTCATAAGCCGGGACCGCGCACGGCGGTAATACAAATATGAGTGGTCAGAGTATGTTATATATATGAAAAAAGGAGGTTTGAAGGAGTGAATACCAATATGATCTCATTTTTTATTGATACTGCATAATAAAATACAAATATTGTTTACATCTGAAATAAAGAACATCACGTGTTAGCTTGTTATTTTCACTTTACATCAACTGTACAGCTGTTTTTTTTATGTTTCCATTTAGTACAGTGACTAGAAACCACAATTTTCAACTTTAATGGACCAGCATACCTCATGGCTGATTTTTATATATAGTTATAAGAACTTATGGTGCGTTTATTATGTCCTGTCGTAAAAAGCAGAGGGGTGCAGAATTTAGAAAATTGAGGTTAAAGGTCAAGACTGAAAATCAGCAGAAAAAGCAATACTTTTGCAAAAACGGGAACAGTAGCCACATTTTAAAATATTTTAACTTGACCTTTTGCATAGTTGACATATGAAGCATACCCTAGAAAATAAAAGCGTCATCATACTAAGATTGGAAGTATTTGAATTGAAAAACGGCTGTTACTTTTCACTCCCTCTATGATTCTGGAAAAAAGTTTGGAGTGTTGATTTTCCCGAATACCCGACAAAAAA
This sequence comes from Modiolus philippinarum, assembly GCA_002080025.1. Taxonomy (NCBI): domain Eukaryota; kingdom Metazoa; phylum Mollusca; class Bivalvia; order Mytilida; family Modiolidae; genus Modiolus; species Modiolus philippinarum. The sequence continues at coordinate 180,490 of MJUU01046960.1, read as the reverse complement.
AGATAAGATTTCATAAACGCACTTTCTAATATTAAAATGTAACATTAAATGATATTTTTTAGATGGTTTCCAGGAAATTCATTCTTTAAAAGACTGTTTTGTGACTGCTTGATTATGACCCCCTCACATGAAAAATTATTACAAATAGCAAAGGCGAAGTTTTGACGGCAGTAAAATCAGACAACGTTTTTGAAACAATTCCGAATGGACTGTATCTGCAGGACTGACACTCAAATACTCAATATTCAGTGGAAATTCCGTAGAAAAATGAAGGTAATACAGGCGCGAATCCAGGGAACTTAAAAAGGGGGGTCCCAATTTAAAAGTGAAGGGAAATTTCGAAGAGCGGAGCCAGGCGCGAAACTTTTGGGGTATTTCTTAATAAAACATCAGCATATTAATTAAAAATACACAATTGTCCACAAAAGAGGGGTCCCCATTGGATCCGCCAATGGTACATAATTCGAATTGGTGGTATCCATGGCAAGATATTCACAACTTTCTTGGATTGAATATGTCATTGAAAGCTAATATTTTTTGAGTCCATACATTTATGAAAAACAGTAGAGAATTTCTGACAATAAAAATTGTGTAACATTCATAATGTCTAAGGAACAATAGAGAATGGCAAATACAAGAAAACGTATACAACTATAAATGCATATACGGGATATTTCTAGAGGTTACGACAGTTGCTTATTGATACGATCGTTTTTTTTTAGAATGAAAATGAAATCTCGGACAAGCTGGTGTAAGAAAATACTTGAAAAAAAATGCTTTTTCTTTTCATAAGGGTCCCGACGGCAGGAATCTTCTTCCCTAGAAACCAGAGTCATGTTTCAATACATGTGGTTTGGGTATAATTATTATACATGTGTATTTGCAAACGAAAACACAGAAACAAACTAGAAAAACTGTGAGCAAAGCTCACTAATAAATACCCCCGCACCTAATTTGATTCCATAAATTCAAAATTAATCAAATCCAATTCTGAAATAGGAGGTTCACATCTACATTATTTTACAAAGACTGCATAAAAGTTTCATGAAAATCTATTCAGTGGTTCAGGAGGAGTTACGGATAAGAGATAGGTACCCACTTGTAATGTAATGGCCAAGTCTATGTTTTGCTGTGGGAAACACCAAAAATCAATCAAATCAAATTCTGAAATAGGAGGTGCACATCTACATTATATCACAAAGACTGTGTTAAAGTTTCATGAAAATATGTTCAGTGGTTCAGGACGAATAGTGGATAGGAGATGGGTAACCACTTGTAATGTAATGGCCAAGTCCATGTTTTGCTGTGAGAAACACAAGAAATCAATCAAATCGAATTCTGAAATAAGAGGTGCACATCTACATTTTGTCAAAAACACTGTGTTAAAGTTTCATGAAGATCTATTCAGGAGTTCATGATGAGTAGAGAATAAGAGATGGGTACCTTCAGGTGTAACGGACGGACAGACGGACAACCTCATGACTATATACCCCCTTTTTTCAAGCGGGGTATAAAAATTAAATAAACAAACAGTTAAAATTCTTGTCGAACTGCGATAAAAGGTAAAACAAAAAATATATACACATATCAAAACGTAAAAAAGATTAAAAAGATTAAAAAACAAGCAGACAGAGGTAGGGATTGGTCAAGATCATCGACATTGATGTCTTCCACGGCCCCTTGAAGACATCAATGTCGATGATATGTGTATATATTTTTGTTTTACTTTTTATCGCAGTTCGACAAGAATTTTAACTCGTTTGTTTATTTATGCTGACACGAACTGTCGCACAGTACTCTTTATTTTATAAATATTAAAGTTAGACGAAAAACGAAGAAGAAGAAGAAGAATAAGTTCTTATAAGAGACAATGTTAAGGATAAATGATATTTTCCACGAGTGTGAGAATTTCCGTGTTTTTCCGAGTGAAACAAGAATTTCTCACGCGAGTGGAAGATATCTCGATCTTTAATTTTTGTCGAATATAAGAAACCTATTTCTTCCGTAAAATACAACATCCAACCCGAAAGAAAGTAAATCTTGCAATTTCTGGTGGAGTTCTCAATTGTGACGTCAAATTATCCATGGAATTGTGAAGTAGAACAAATCGCAACGTTGGATTGGACAATTACCGGTGGAAGACAGCTTCATGCGACCCTGTCTTCTATGGGCTGTCTTACACGGAAAACTTCCATTTACGGAAGAACGCAATTTAAGTTTTATTTGATATGAACATCAATCAGTGTTTTATCTTGTACTGAACATGTTTTTGTTCTATTTCTTGTTATAGTTATTTTTCATTTTTCTGTCATCTGAATGATAACTGCCACAAAGCGTTCATTCATTATAAATTTTTGAAAGTTTCTGATGCATTTTCTTTCCCAATTTGTTAAACGTTTACGCAAAACATTTGTATTTGTGGCAATCATATTGAATCATCTTTCACGTGACCGGAAGTGGCAGTTTCTATTTATTTTTCTGGTTTTTGTACTACCTAGTGGTTATTCCATCTTATAATAAACTATTCATCAATATTTAGAAGAGCAGAGAAAATATTTACCCGCGAAATATCAAGAGGTTTCTTATTTGAAAGTATATATGTGAATGACTAATATAAAAATAGGGATTGCTTATTAATTTGAAGGCTAAGCACCTGGTGAATTGTGTTTAAGTTTTGCCTCTAGGCATTGGTCAGGTGTTGTAATTAGTGCATTGTGTAAAGCATGAAGGAGGTTCTTCATCAAAAAGAGACATGGATTTCTCGCATTCAAATGGTCGAGATCACTTTGTCATAGTCTTATACATACAAATATATAGTCTAATCTATTGTGTCATATAAACTGGCTGATTGATTTTGAAAAAACATGTAATACATGTGATATCTATAGAAAAATGAATATTTATTGGTTTTTGCTCAGTTTTATTTATGGGAGCAACAAAATGTTGTATCATAGGTGCGAAAATTTGAAACATATATTATTTTACTTTAAACGAATGCATACAAGAATGGCGCGTCGTCGAACGTGAATCCATGGAAACAGAAGCAAAACCAGGTCGAGCATCAATTAGTTCAACTTTCGAAAAAAAATCTTAAATAAATATACCGGTAAATGAATAAAATTATTTTTGAAGATTATTAAACCTATCATAAACAGAGCTGTGCTTGTATCCAGCCGAATCGACTGAAAGGCGCGATTTGTAGATATACAACTTGTTCAATCGACCTTTCTAGATACAAGACTATGGACCTGTTCTACCCATGACCATGACCGTTCTACCTAAGTCTATTCTGGCCATGAGCGTTCTACTTTAGTCTGTTTTGGCCATGACTGCTCTCAACTGACCTGTTAGGGCCCTGGCAAATATTCATAACGTACGTGTCAAAAATACACGTATTTCATAAGTTTCAAGTTAAGTTAATATATTATAAAACAAAATTAAATTAAAAATAGAATTATGAAATGAATTATTCGGATATAAAATTGTATTTTGCCGACAAATGCTCTTTTTCGTGGATAAATTTTTACATGTGTTTATCCAGGTAAATTAAAAAAGTAAGAGTTATTTCTCTTCTCGTGAAATACCCCAAAAACTGACTCGCAATAGGTATCCGTAAATTTATTATTATAGATAAACAAAATCGTTAATTTAATTATAGGAAAAATGTCAATCATTATCAGATTACGTAACTTTACTGAAACAAATAGTTATTGAAAACATCGTAAAATAAGGGGGTTATTTATGTTTTATTTATTCAAACGTTTCAGGCTCGAGAGAAAAGAAATTGTGACACAATCGAATTTCATATCCAGTTTAAATTCTTGGACCAAAACAGCTGTGCACAGAGCAGACTTGGCAAAAACGGCCATGCACAGAATAGACTTTGCAAGAACGGTCATTGCCAGAGCAGACTTAGATAGAACAGTCATGGCTAGAACAGACTAAGGTACAACGGTCATTGCTTGAGCAGACTTAGATAGAACGATCATAGCTAGAACAGACATAATTCTAAGACTAAAGCAGACAGGATTCTAGGACTGTTCTAAGTCTGCTCCAGCTTATCTTTGAGCTGTTCTCATGACTGCTCTCCAGGTTGGAGAGGTTATGTCTGCAGCCCACTGTAAGTGCAATAACTTTAGAGTGACTCGATTATTCATTGGGTTCAAGTATTGCTTTTCAAAGTTCTAATTACCTCTGTGTAATTAAAAACGAATTGAAGACAATAAGAATTGCAATTGGATGACTTTTTAAAGTGCATTGGATGTAGATTCATTGTTTTTGTTTCAAGAAAACAATTTTAACAATGTCAGCATTGTATATTATTGGTATGTAATCCGATATGTTATTACCATTATTATTTGATATTATTGTTGTAATCGGATTTCATATCACAAGGTAAATAAAAAATAGATCAGTTGCTCGACATTGCAATATGTTGCAAAGCAAAATTGATTATCAGAATCATTTTTGAATTAACAAATGCAAATTGTTTCCCAAAGAATTTTAATACATTGAGTATTTTGTTTTTTTGAAGTTGATATGTTCAACACGGCGGGTGTCTTATCTTGAAGAAGCAGGAGATTCTTCCTGATCTCACACATGGTTTTTATTGGGTCCGTGTTGTTCCTTTGTATGTGTGCTTCATTTCTCAAGTGATGTCCTTGTTTCTTAGTGTTTCCGATGTTGCCTTTGTCCCTGAATTGTTCGTACTTTTGACTGATGGTTCGGTTCTCACTTACTTACCTGCTTCACATACACAAATGTTTCTTCACATCTTTATAAATCTCGACAATTTGCAAGATTCATAACACAAATCTTCCAGATTTAAACACTGTTACGAATGATTTTAGAGTGTTTTTCAATGAGATACATTGATTGTTTATTTTCCTCTGCGAGGTTAGTTATACATGATCAAAATTGAGATAATTTTGAATTTCAATATCAAAAGAGGTTATTGATATTCTAATAAAAATTATCTGCACTTTGACTATACATTTGTATATAACTTACTTGGTGCAGAGAAATAATCGACCGATGTTTCTATAATTAGTTGTCTCACGAGGACGCAGTGTGTATAAGATCACCCCGACGGCCAGAGGGATGAGCTTACACAGGCACACCAAATCCGAGTGTGATAACTTATTCTAACATGGCTCTAGTAAATCGTCAACCAGTTTAATACTCGATAACCATATACTTCGTGCATGGAATAAGAGTGTAACCGGAGAGCATGAATCTCCTTACAAAATTGCAATGGTCACCTCCGGTTACATTTGGCGCCCAGCAAAAAACCCACGGTGGTTAGAAGGAGCTAACCAGGGTTTGTGTGAGATTTGTGTTGAGAGTCATACATAGCAGGTATGATGACTCTCGAGGTGGGGGAAGTGTGACAGGACAGCCTACCTGCGTTGTAGTAGGTAGTAAATATATAGCCAGTAAAAATCGACTGAGCTAACGGAATATTTCTTTAGCTCATTCGGTTAGGTGGCTGGCTGAAGTGCTAGAGGTCCCGGGTTCGATCCCCGGAGGTGACATTAGTCAGTTTTATAAGGAGATTCATGCTCTCCGGTTATAAATGTTAAAGTGTGTGCCAAATGTTCTCAGGAATTTAAAACTAACAATAAATTACGCAAGCATATAATGAATTTCCATAAGCTTAAAGGAACTTCAGTTGAGATACAAATGGAAAAAGCCAAAAAAAAAAAAAAAACAAATTAAACAAATTTTATATCGACCCAAAGGGAATAATACCAAGAATACAAACAAAATAAAATATGTATTTTTCTTTTTGGTACAATTGAAAGTGGATTATTGATATGGAACAAAAACCCAAATTTTTAATTTGTATATTTTAGAATGTCAGACAATATCATCAGTGTTGCACCTTTTGTGGTAGCAGAGGAGGTGAAGGACCCAAGACTGGTATGCCCCTCACAGGGAATGAAATGTGATGTTCCTGGCTGTATTGACACCCATTTCCACTTGTATAAAAATTACGTGAAACATTGGAAACTTATTCATGTCCGCTTCATTAAAATAACGTATTGTCCAGTTGAAGGATGTAATACCAAATTCGCTGAAAGAAGGAAAATAAACAAGCATCTGAAATCAAAACACATGTTCTCAAATGATAAAGTGAAGGAAACAGACTTAAAGGAGGATTTTCAACATAATATGTATTACATGGATCCGGGGAACATAAGGTTGAGGAGATGTCAACCTGTGCAAACAAATGCAAGAGAGATGGCAAAGAGACAAAGGGAGGAATATCTGAAGGATCATCAGATAGGACATATGCCACAACCATAATCAGATTTGCAACTTTGCAGAGGATATCATGTTGAGTTTGACTTTAACAACAATGTTGCAAAGGTGGTTAAGCGTTGGTAAAATGTGATGTTACTTTCTGGTGCTACTCTTTATTTATTTGTGGGATTTTTGATATTTATTTATATGTTGACTCTTTTTACATGATATTTCATATTTTGTTGTAATTATAATTTATATATATTTTTCTACTTAGAACAAATTGATTTATTTTTTTAAGAAATTAAATTTGTTCTCAGGGAGAGGAATGTGGCAGGGTTGCTTAATTGTTAATCAAAAAATATATATAGTACATATCCCGGTTTATCGTTTTCCGAATTTGTCTAACTAGATGGTAAATTTATACTTAGACATGTGTTTTTACCTGTATCATATTGTTTGGACATTGTCATTTTACAGCCTGTATTACTTTGATTGCATTTTGTAAACTAATTTAGATCTGATCTTTGATAACTTCATTTTGGAACTTTCATGTTTAACTTTTCTTCGTCTGTTTTCATTTTGGCGGAAATAGATTTATCTACCTTATTTTTGAGACGATTTTTCTGATTGGTTGATAAATGATAGTAAATTATCTCCCCTTTAAAATCTGTGTTTGGAAGGTACAATTTTTATTACACGTGTCTCGTCATTATAATAGAATTAAACACATTTTGAGGTTGTTGTAAACTTATTGAATTGAGTTTTATACTTATTTAAGCATAATTTTTTGATACAGTAAAATGTTTGTTATTTTACTGTTTTCATGTATACCAAATACACTTTTATTTATATTTAGCATAAGAGTTAAATTGACCATGATTGAATTGTCAATTACCTTACAGGTATTAGGCCAAATGGGTCAAATATAGATCCGCTTTGACAGTTAAACTTTTGGAAGTCAGTCATTTTGACTGACAAATAAATCTCTGAAATGGGGATTTCCTTCTCATTTTTCAAAAACATGTAAATTTCCCAAGTAATTTTTGAAACTTTTCTAAATTTTACTTTTGAATTACCCAGAACCAAAATCAGTTCCGTCCGCTTTTAAACCATGTAGGAAGAGTTATTTATATTTTTCACATATCTACCACAGAGTGTTCTTTGGGGAAACCTTATACTTTTGCCAGTATTGTTCGCCTGCCACACGTTCTTCAATTCATTTTTGAGATCTATATTTTTTCACATAAACTTTTTGAAACGTTTACAAACATGGTCAGTATTACGTATTTTTGATTAATTCTACACAAGTTTTGCTATATACAATTGTTGAAATATCTGTTAATTAAATTTATAAAACTAAATAAATAGTTGTGTCTTACTGCTAGCTGCTTATATGACTCAGAGCCCAGTGGTACGAACCCGTCTGATGAGCCAGGATTCAATTTAGACTCTTCTTGCCTCACTGAGCATTCCATCGTACAGTTTAGAAATTGAGCCATTTAGACTCACTTGCCTCACTAGGCAGTTCGTCGAAATGTATTTTTTATAAAAGGTTTGAGCTAAATAGACTTCAAAGCCTCACTTGGCGTTCGTTGCTCAATTTTGTTGGTTTTCATTGAAGGTTTTGGTGGCTAAATCAGACATTTCAGTAACCTTGGGGAACGGTGACAAACAGACACCGGACCCTCCTGTTACAAGAGTAAAAGGGACGCAAAACAACCATGTTTTTGATTTGTTTGTCTTACATTGTGAAGGAAATAAATGTTAAGCATATTTTATAACTTAATCATGCCATTCCGACACGTAAATGTGTATTGTTTTGCTTCCGATTTGATTTTTGAACTTGCATCTGTTTGAAAACGTCAGATTGTGTATTGTGACGTAATAGACACAGACAACAATGGAAACGGGAAATCTGCCTTCTCTTCGGTCGCTTCAGAATGAAAAATTTCGTTTTCTGTCATTTTAGAATCGAAATAATTCATGGCAGGTATATGATTATTGTCATTTAACCATGGGCTGGGCCTTTATATTCGTAAATTTAACTCCTCGCTAATGCTCAGGGTTGAATTCGAATATGAAGGCCAAGCCCATGGTTAAATTTCCAATAACCATATACCTGCCATGAATTATTTCTTAATTTACATCCCAGCTAATATATTAAGTGACAGAAAACCGATACACATTCTTGAAAATTATTTCCATGCTTATAATCTTGCTTATACCCATAAACCGGTTTAACCCTACCGCTGGCTGTTGCCAGTGCCGGTATCAAGTCCGGCTATCCCGAGTTCCTATCGTTATCTTTGTTTGTCTTTTGTCATTTTATTGTTTTTCTTGTGCAGTTCCCTGGTTGATTGTGATATGTGATTGTAGTGTTCGGTCATTGTAAGTGTTTCAAATGAGCTGGGATTTAAAATTGGTAACGAGTATCAATAATCATAAAATCACGGTATAGGAATCTTTGAGCTTGAAATATCTAGGTATTTTATCTACTATGCTGGTGAGCGTTTTTCTAGTAAAATCTTTCACGAACATACAGATCCGGTAAGTTAAGTTGCCCCAAGATTCATTTAGTGCCTTGCAAGTTAACAAAATGTGAATGACTGTTATTGTAGGATATTGTTTTTAGAAAACAATATGTTGCGTATATATTGCGTAAAATTATTAATATCCAAACAAATCGGTGAACACAGTCCAGTTTCCCTGCTCAAATTTCTATTTTTTTAGTCCAAGGTCTAAAATCATTTTCTTTGAACCCCCTTAACTTTTATCCAGACCGACTATTTTTAAGTCCGCCTAAATCCTGTTTTCAAAATAAGACATGTTAACATGAATATAACCTGCACGAATAGACAGGATATGGTCACCTTGACTGTTTTCAAATTATTGTGTGGCAGGGTGGTAGTAAAAAGAGTAGAAAAACCAAAAGTTTGTATGCTATGGCAATGAATGAGACTTCTAGATTAAGATTATGGTAGGATTAAGCAAATGGAACAGGGTTTTCATTATTGTTGTTCGTCTTTAAATCACCATGAGGCCTTCAACAAAGAGCAAACACCTTCACCTCATAGAAAGTTCACTTGCTTTTATCTTGCTTTTATCTAGCACACTGAAACGTCATATCTTTCAATGATGTTTTGATGACGGCCAGAGAATTGAATTTCTTGATGGATGAAATTAACATAGACTGAACAAATCCCTGACTTTGCTGATTTTGGGACAGTGTTTTGCTCGTTATGAAATCACTGTACAAACTACCTCCTCAACAGTAACGGATCAATTGTGACATGTACAATCCATAGGCCGGAGAAGTAGGTATATTGCTGCTACGAATGGAAAGTTCGCAATTTGGAAGTTAAAATCACCAAGATTGTCATTTAGCTTAGTTTTTCAAACCTTCAACCTCATCAATATACAAAAAAAGATCTAGGTATGAAGCTGAAGTAGGTGTATTAGATGTTTCTTTAATTTCAAGCTCATCGGAATAGGGCAGTTATACATACCCTTAAATGTTAGATTATTAAGAGAAATTACAACGTCTATGTAGCAGAAATTGAAATTAAAGGACTGGGCTATGAAATGTGAATTGCTTTAACAATTAGATATACATAGATACCTACATAAGTACGAATAAAAACATGCCTGGCAATTATTCTACAAAATGGATGCAAAATGCAAATTTTCAGAATTAAAGTTTTCTTTTAAATTTTCAATTTTTTCAAAAAGCAAAATGTCCAATATAAGATAAAAATAATGATTATTTTAAACTTTATAGTGAACATATTTTCATCCTTATTTTGATATTTAAGAAATAACCAATATCGACGTTACTGTGAATTTAGGTTCTGCATATGCGAATTTCGACAACTTATGTCTCATCAGAAATGATTTCTAAATTGTCACAAAAAAATACAAAAAGATTGATGTGAAAGATAAATTTGCAAAAGAGCAATTTCCAGTTCAGACATAAAACTAAGCGTGAACTTTTTTATCTTATAATAAAAACAAAGTTCGTGATTAATCAATGGCCGTCACCACTGCATCATAGATGGATATGAAATCTCAGTGTCACAAATGAAAACTGACATTTTCAGCTAGATTCACGTCTTCCCGGATTTGACAATTCCGGTTTTGACTTTTCCCTCGATTGATCCACTGCCATTGTAACGGGTGCTGTATACAGAGCAGAAAAAGGCTTACCCTTCCGGAGCACATGATTTCAGTCTGATTTCTGAGAGTTCACACTGTTAGTGCCTTAGCTTTTTGTGTTGTACATGTATATGTCATTGTATGTAGTGTCCGTGTGTTTTGTTGGCATGTAGTGTCATTGATATTCCGTCTCCTGGTGTTCTTGCTTTTACCTTGTCTCTGGACTCTTTATGTTATTTTGTGCTTTGTTCCTTCGGTATGCTACTGCCGTTATTTTTGAAGATTCGCCATGGTTAGCGGAATGAAAAAAGATATTGTTAAATTCGTACCAATGACAAAAAGGACGTTTTTTTCTGATTCTAGAGTCAATATATCTCAGAGCAAGCCTTTAATGTCACTTTTATCTATATATTCACATGTTACACGACATAGATCAATGTAAATATATAAATATAAATGTAATACTACAAGTTTTCGTGCAGTGAAGATTTCTACTTTAATGAAGTTTTAAATAAAATTCACAGTCAAAGAATAATAAATGGCATTCGTGTACTCATTTTGAGATAAAGGTGTGAAATATATATGTTTTCTATGAAGTTGAGAAAGTAAGAAATATAAAATATGATAAATCTTAAGTTAGGAAAAAATCTTTTTGTCTTTTGATTGATAAAAATCTAATGTGATCTTAATAATCTTGGCATGTGCAAAATAAAGCCAGATACAAGAAAAGTATATTATAGTTACTTAATCAAAGATTCGTTTCTTGCTTGTTTATTGCATTTGGTATTTGTTTGCAAATTCCACTAGTAAATAACAATATAACTAACAACCAATATAAATGGCAGAATTTGGCCACAGTAAAATTTGCGTGGACACGATATGGCAAGAAGAAGATTCCAGACCACCACCGATAATACTAAGAGTTCTTTGGCAAACCTGGGCTTCGCTGGTATTGCAACGAAAGCTACAATCCTCTATGGAACTTAGAGAGATCAACGGGACCACGAACCCCATACGCCGCAAATATTCCAAAATCCGAACTCTCTGGTTTATTCAGAGATGTCCAACCCCTGTTCCGAATCGGTACCGATTCAGGAACTCGCCTCTCTGGATGTTCAATTTTTCTTACTTAATACTGTGACTTTGTCATGATTTGAATTAAAAATTATCACGAAAATGTCACTTTTGCCCAATTTTTGGGCTTAGGGGTGGTAGGGTCGTGAATGTACGTATATTGCATTACCCTAAACATTTCTTGCACATTTATGAAGTAAACAAAATTGCAAACGTGTAGCTGCGACCAACTTAATCGCAATCTTGCAAATGTATGCTTTATACTTGAAAAATTCAACAATTCAAATTATTATTCGGTTAAACTTAAAAATGCCAAAAATTCCGATATTTACGAAAATCGGACCAAATAAAAATAATTACCATATTTTGGCGTTAAAATTGCATCTTCAATGTATATAATTCATCTTCTAGAAAGACAGCAAAACAATAGTATGTTTTGTACATAAACGCGATTTTAAGCATCATTTTGCCTGAATAAGGGTACAATTTTTGAAAATTAGAGACACATTGAACTTTCCTTGCTTTCTAAACAGTATTTTAAGACAGCCAATGTATAGCATGGAACCAATAATTAGCATATCTGCAGAAATATCCTCTAGATTTGTCACATATAATGATTTATAAGTAATTTTTTTGACAAATCTAAAATGCTGGAAATTTCAATTTTTCATCAATTTCGGAAAATTTATAGAACACCAAATTATGATATAAATCATGCAACATCGTTAAATATAACGTAGATTTTGCGTGTTTTGGTTATCTTTGTGCAAACATAGACAAAATAATGACGATTTTGAGGGAAATTTGTTGGAGTAAGGGTAAGATATTCTGTATTTACAGTTACATTAACCATTCCTTATTTTTATAAATAATACTTGAACACAAGCAATGTACCGCTTAGAACAATTTATTGGCAAATCTGCAGATAAAATCTCCAGATTTGTCGCATATAATGATTAAATAGTGACTTTTTGATAAATCTGAAAATGTTGAAAATTCCCATTTTCCATCACTTTCTGGCAAAAAATTGAGTTAGAGTCTTCAAATGGCTGTTATAATACAACATAATGAATTACTTCATGCAACATTGTCATATATATAATACACATTTTACTTGTTACACAAATTAGACAATTTTAGAGCAAATTTGTTTGGGTAGGTGTAAATATGAAAAAGAAAGGAAATTGGGTAAATGTCAAGGAGACAACATCCCATATCTAGGTTAAAACTACACAAAACAAAGCATCTAGGGGTCACCGTACGGTCTTCCACACAGTGAGGAACCTAACACCATATAGCAAGCCCTAAATAGCCCCAAAAAGGTAAAAAAAAAGTGAATAAATCAATGGAAACAAACCACATCCAATAACCCAAATATCAAGAAACTAAAATTTTATAAGAAGACAAGGACAAGCCAATGACCAACATATTCCTGACTTGGGACAGGCGCAAAAATTAGGTTAGGGTTAGGCTCGTTTTCTTGGATCCAAACCCTCCCCTAGGTGTGGTGAATGGCAAAAAAATAAATACACAAAAAGACTCACAGTAAAAATCAACTAAAAAAAGTCCAACTTCTCAAGACGTGTACCATTTTATCAAGACGAGTAAGTTTTATTGATGTAGGAAGTTCAAAATTACTATGATTTATACTAATTGTACAGAGATATAATGTGTTTTGAAATTGTAATCACTTTTTATGAAATTGAACTACTCGAAGATGAGATGAGGCTGAGGAAGGACAAAACTGTCAAAAACGAAAATATTCACAGACTGTTTTATTTTTCTATTTAAATGCGATAGTTTGGTCATTAACAACATGTTAACATAATTGGATGATGTCTGTTTCCATTGATTTATTCCCTCTTTTACCTTTTGGGACCATTTAGGAATATGGTGTGAAGCTCCTCACTGTGTTTAAGAACGTACGGTGACTCCTAGATGCGTTGTTTTGGCTCGTTTTAACCTGCAAATGGGATGTTGTCTCCTTGATATATATCCCATTTCCTTTCTTTTTCATATGTTTTGTTTTCTGAAGAAAAAGACATTTAAGAACAAAATACCGAGGTTACAATTAATTTTATTTCTGCATATGAATATGCGCATTTCGACATCATATGTCTTTTTAGTGTTGATCAACTCAAATCATTTGGATATCCATTACCAAAATAAATGTGAAATCTGAAAGAGAATAAAGTATCGATAGAATTTAAATAGGGATCGAAACATTAATCAGATATGAACAGAGCTGTACAGGAGGGAATTACTAATTAGTTGAAAACTTTATTTTTAATTTAAATATTGAATGTTTCTCGATGGAATCGGTTTTCGGGAAAGCACAGAAGTACCCTCTACTGGGTTGGTGAATACCATCGGGGACTAATAATTTTATTTAAAGACGAAAGACAGTTCACAAGAATTTTGAAATGAAAAAAAAAGGGTTCTATAAACCATTGAACTTACATAACTTCCAATAAAAATCTTAAACTTTTAGTCAACATTTTGAAGGGATATGGGTAAAGTTTTTCAATTTTAGGAATGTATTGGGCAATGAAATGGTATCTATATTGGATATTAGTAACATTTACACATATGATATAATTTTCTACCACTTTTTTTTTATATCTGAGAGGTACCAGTCAACAATTTAAAGCAATCGCAAGATAACTTTTGTCAAAAAGGAATTTGAAATTCTTCAAAATTTCCATGGATTGGTCAAAAAGGGAATTATTCCAACATTGCATTTATAATAACATGCTATATTTAAGGGACGGGGTGTAAGCGAACTTCAAAATTTGGGTGGGGTTAATAAGTGGCGAATTATTGGGGGTTGTTCAATCTATGGCGTATATATGTAGTATCTGAATTCACATAATCGTTTATTCAAGGCATGGAAATTTGCGATGTTTTAACTTTGCACGTCCGTCTTACATTGGCATACACGTTCTGCAGAGAAAAGGTGTATCCATAAATTATCATTGGCCGCCTGTTTGTCCCTTACCTAAGGCGAATATAAATATATAACATCTCGAATTAGATGAAAATGATCATCTCAGTACTAAAGTTTAACCACAAAAGGGACGGTTTTAATTTCAAATACATCGGCAAACGATACCAAAGCAACTGGAATTGGTGATCTACTGATCACGGATACCCCCTCCCCTAGCAATCCCCCACCGCCAGAAATTGAACTATATTTGAGGTTTTCACTGCAAAAAGTTGTTCATTTCATTGTAGGAAATAACATATTAGAATTTGAGAAAAATACATGAAAGTGTTCTTTGTTTATTATCTGGAAGTGAAAAAAGTGTGTGTTTTTAAGAATCCCTACCAGATATGTTATGATCTTGTTTGGCCATTTTAATTTTATCACGATCTTGACAGGCTTAACACAATTTTAAGAACTATTAAGACCTGTTCAGTTTAAATGAGACAAAATCTCTACAAATACATGGTAACACAGCAATCGAACAACGCTATTATTGTTGTTCGTCATCTTGAAGTCTTGTTGTTCTTCATCTTCTTCGTCTGAATCGCTCCTGAACGCAAATAACAAGTTAATCTTATTTGACCTAAAATTATCTTAACCCGTCCTGATCATTATTTGGAAAACAAATTAAAAATCTTACATTTTCTCAACAAAATTCTGTTAAGCATGTCAAGATCTTGATAAGATCAAAATTTATAAAATTAGGAATTAGGGTTAATTCTAAAATCAATTTGAACAAGATCGTGCCAAAACTAAAGCACTAGCAGTGTGAATCCTACAATCCTAGGTTTCACCGGTGTCCTTAAAGGTAAGCATCATTTGATCCAGAAATAATCAATTTCCCTGAAATGGACAGTAACATTCAAACTTTTCTTGCTAACAGAGTGTATGTTACACAATTGATTCGTTCCTGGAGAGCAAACACACGGGGAGGTTTGGCTCGCCATTAAACCGCAAGTCAGGACTATTGCAGTTGACATTTTTTTTTCTGCTGTTTTTCACCTGATTTGCCTTTTTGTCTGATGGACTTTGGCTCTTGAAAACTCTGTTTGGTAATTTAATCATTACCACCATTTAGTTCTATCTCACATCTGAGAGTTTATATATTCCAGCTATAAAAGCATTCGCATCTGAACTTCTCTCTGACCTTTTACATATCTTTGGCCTCATTTAACATGCAATTTAACTCATATTCACTTCGATATATGACAGTTGAAAAAACCTTTAAATAAAAGTGTAACTCGACATGTAAATCATGTAAATCATGTTGTAACTTTAACACTAACTTGCACTCCAACCTTTGCACAAAAACTTGATAGTTTTTCCATACGAAGGGTAGATACTTCGTTTAGATCTTGTTTGTAATTTTTTTCCAGCTTTTATGAAATACAATTTCGATTTTGATATAAATTTGCAAAGCATCAATACTATTCACACTAGTTTTCTAGTCGTTCGTTTAATTTTGCATTTCTCATTTTTCCTTCTTCTTTCAGTGACGGTGCGAAAATTTGAGTGTACATGTTGTGTTGATATAGTTCTCGTCCTTTTCAATTCATGGTGTTGCTTTTTTTACTGCTTTATTTTGTTTATGAGTATATCTAGGTGAGATTCAGATCAAGTTCGAATTCGGTTCCAGTTGTTTTATATTGTACAGAGTTATGGCACTTGGACTAAAGCAAATTTAGAAAAATATTGGTTTCCTGATTTGTTTCTGTAATACTTGACATATTGATTTAATATTTGGTATACGAGTATATCGGGTGAGATACAAATCAAGTTTGGATTGGTTCTGGTCGATTAATTTTGTACAGAGTTATGGCCATTGGACTTAATGATTTTTAAAAAAAATATAGGTTTCTGTAACCGTTTGGCATATTGATTTGATATTTGGTTTATAAGTGTATCTGAGTAAGATACAGATCAAGTTTAAATTTGGTTCCGGTCGGTAGATTTTGTACAGAGTTATGGCCCTTGGACTTAGTGAAATTTTAAAAAATGTTGGTTTCCTGATTTTTTTCTGTAACCGCTTCACATATTGAATTGATATTTGGTATACGGGTATATCGGGGTGAGATACAGATCAAGTTTGAATTTGGTTCTGGTCGATTGGTTTTGTACAGAATTATGGTCCTTGGACTGAGTGAAATTTTTTAAAATTTAGGGTTCTGTAACCGATTGACATATTGATTTGATATTTGGTATATAAGTGTATCTAGGTGAGATACAGATCAAGTTTGAATTTGGTTCCGGTCGGTTGACTTTGTACAGAGTTACGGCCCTGGGACTTAGTAATAAGTTTTTCCCTCAATTCTCTACAATGCGCGAACATGTTGAAATGATATATGGTATAGGATTGTAGATTTATAAATTACTGATAAAGTTTAAAGGAGTAGGTTCGGTAAAGCCTCATTTTGGCCCCAAAATTAGAGAAAAGCTTAAGAAAGGTCTATGTTGGTTATTTAAACCCTGTAATGTTTACTTTACTCAATTCAATTGTTTTATGGTTACTAATTCAGAAGGTTTGGTTAAATGAGCTAACCAAACATAGCATGAATGGAGGATATCCTTGAAAAAGGCTGAAAAGGCTAAGATGTTTTTGGCATCTCTAACATTGGTCAACCATTTGTACGCTAATGAGCTTTACATATATTGTGTAAGATGGATACTTACTACTTATTTTATAAATATTTTGAGTGTATTCGTGGTTGGTTACTTCCGTTTCAATCAAAAACCATGAAAAATAACAAAAATTCTACAATTTTAAAATTTTTGCCTTTTTTGGTAATTTTTTCGGCATTATTTCTAGGATCACAGTAGTATTTTTCTCTACAAAATAAACCGAAATATATTGAATGCAATCATTCTACTTTTTTAAAACGGTCAGACAATAAAGTTTTTACAATATTTCAATAATGAGCAAAATAGTGGGATAAAAAAGGCGCACTTACCGCACCTTGTCCTTTGTTTCCTATTGAAACAACGGCAGTAGAATACCGAAGGAACAAACGAGGGAAATCCACAAAAATCGAAGTCCAAAGACAGGGCCAAACCGAGAACGCAGAAAACAATGACGCCAGACTTAAAACAATAACGTTAGACAGACGCAAAGCACAGAAATAGAAATCACAACATTCAAAACAAAGGCACTCACAGTGTGAACTCCAGTGAAACTGAGAGTGACATCAGATGCTCCGGAAGGGTAAGCCTGTCCTGCTCTGTTAACAGCACCCGTCACACTGTGAGTGAGTCAATCCAGGAAAATGTCAAAGTCGGTAGTCTAATCCGGGAAGACGTGAATCTAGCTCAAAATGTCCGATTTCATTTGAGATACTAGCACGTCATATCTTTCAATGATGCTATGGTGACGGCCATAGAATTTCGTGAGGGATGAAATTAACATAAGTTGAACAAATCCCTAACTAAGCAGCTTTTGGGACAGTGTTTTTGCTCTGTTCAAAAAATCCCTGTACAAACTACACGCTCCACAGTAACGAATCAACTGTGAAATGTACACTCCATAGGATGGAGAGGTAGGTATATTGCTGCCAAGAAAGGGAAAGTTCACAATTGGGAAATTAAAATCATCACGCTTGTCATATAGCTTAGATTTCAAACGTCCATCTTCGTCAATATACAATAAAAGATTTGTTGAATGATTTTGTGGATAGTTAGTGCCATTTGACTTAAAAGATTTTTTTGCACCTTTCTATGGATCAACTTTACATATTGATTTGATATTTGTCAAATGGTTACATCTGTAAGGCACATATTCTGTTTGTTTTTATCAATCAAAATTTTGTTGTTGTCCAACAAGTTCATTAAATTTAAGTTGACTCTGGACGGGCGTATCATGTGCTCTTGGCGCAGCAGTTTATTGTCTTCTTTGTTCATTTATTTTATTTTTTTTTTCTTGTTTGTCTTGTTCATTTTGTTTTTGTTTTTGTTTTGTTTTTTTTTCTTTTTGTTTTCTTGACTTTGTTTTTATTTTTTGTTGTCATTTTTTTTTTCTTTTTTGTTTGTCTCTTTTATGATCCCAATATTGAACGGAAAAATCGTTTTTGAATTCATAACAAAAAATGTTGACTCCTGAAAATCCTATCCACAGTGTTTTTAAGAGGCAGTTATGGATGTTTTGACACCAATTGAATATTATATTTTAACCCGAATTATTAAACGAGTCTTGAAAGTGATCTATGTCAGGCCTAGGACAATTCTGACAAAGAGGTGTTATAGGGCGTATAACAAAAAGTAAGCTTTTTACCGTGTGTTTGAATTCCCTGCTATTAGTAAAGAACTACTCAACAGCATTTGTTAATATTTTGCAAAGCAGCTATTATTTTGTGAATGCTCATAACAAATTAAGGGGTATTGGAATTTTTGTAAGATACAATATGTTAGAAAAAATTGTGAAATATGTTTTTTTTCATTTTGATATTGTTTATATATGTACAAAATGTTCAATCCCGTATTTATTTCTTGCTCTTTAATCCTGTTGTTTATCACAGTTGTAAATGTTTCTTGAAACCAGATTATTTATGTAAAACATGTTACCATGAAATGAGCCGACTTAACAGATAAATTATTCCATACTACAACCAAAACAACTGTTTGCCACGATATTTCAAAAAATAAATCCGATTTTGTTTCTTTAATTCTGAAGTGAATGGAAAGTACATTACTTCTTGAGCACTCAATTTGAGATGCTTGAGTTATTCAAGATAATTTATTTCAACAATAAACTAGCACGTTCAGCTGATGGAAGGGCACCTCAATCAATTTACCACTGATTAGATAAGGGTAAGCAATTTTTAATCTATTTTGTAGCGCCCCAGGTAATTTTGTTTTTGTCAATCAAATTTTAGGTAAAACATTTGTCATTTTGAGAATGTTATGGTACACTTTAAGTTAAGTATTTGTTAAGATATAGTTTGTTTCTGTCAAGAGAAGTGTTTACATCTGGTCATTGGCGGGTCCAGAGTGGGGTCCAAAGGGTTGGAACCACCCCTTTTTCTGGACACTCATGTATTTTTTTAATAAATATCCTGATGTTTTATTAAGAAATAACCCCCAAAATGTTCGTGTCTCGCTCCGCTCGGCAAATTTCCTTTCCTTTGGAGCTCCCTTTTTTGTAATTGCATGCCTGGATACGCGCCTGCTGGTTATTCAACAGCCGTGTTATTAAGTTTTCAGCCCCCCCCCCCTCGATTACTTGTATTCAGGTATGATTATTTGATGGTTCTCGCAGTTTCAAAGAAATGTATCTACGCATGAACGATAGGCCATGCTTAAAATAAACATAAGAAATTTGTTGTTTGTTTTATGACAGTCTTTTTAAAGAATTTTGTAGTATACGTATTTCCTTTGGGCTGTCAATAATTTGAGTAATACAGATGCATAACTATCAAGCACATAATGTATACGAGACAAAGCAATTGAGGAGTTTGTGTGGGCTAAGGTACATGTAGTTTGTTTATCTGTAAAATCACTTTACCGTTATCAGTTCGTGCACTACTTTTGTAAACCACTTGAATAGGGTGCACTTAACTTGCAACCGTGCGTGATAAAATCTCTCAGATACCTGCCAAGGATCGATGAATGAATCCATCACCGCAAAAACTTGTCTCATGATATAGCGAAAATACTGCAGAAAGCGGTGTTAAACCCAATTTAAAAACAAAAAAAAAAAAATAATAAAACCAGTAAAACGTTTTAAGGAAAGAAATTAACGAGACAGGAGCTCTTGTGTGTTAGAATGCAGAAACAAATACCGTAGACAAATATGGATCCTGGACACACAAAATACCGATATACCTTCTGATGTTTTATTTATCTTTTACCGTATTAAAAGAGTTCGAATGGTGTAAGGTAAACAATAAACTGCGCTAACGTTAGATACCTATTAAACCGAAATCAGTGTTGGGTTAATAAGAATTTAAACGAGTAGAAAATTTCTCGCTCCGATGTGCAATGCAAGGATTAAGGATTAAAATAAAGAACACATTTGTAAGTGTATAACACCAATATCAGAGATGCATATATACTTTATGACAAATCTAAACATACGGATATGATAACAGTATTCAATATTTGTAAATATTCTGAAGCATAGATATTCCTCAAAGAAAGGCAATAAAACCAATGAATCAAACATTACGAAGGATGCCTACTCATGATGTTGCTTATAACAAAGGATCTCTTAGAACCTTTTTGATTTATTCATCATTGTAGACGAAATAATATGATAAAAGATATAAATTGTAGTTCCATGCGCTTTAAACAGAGGTACAAAACATTAAAAATCTGGCGGGAAATTGATTACTCTGACTTTTTAACATCAGGACTATTATTTGTCAAAAAGATTAAGAATTTTATGAAAACTGGTCAGGTTCCTTGATAAGACCTATAGAAGGTATTTATGAAATAAAAAAGGGGTGGGGCTTTTGTGCTACATTCTGAAAGCCATTAAATTGGAGAAAATCAGAGGAATTCCGAATATAAGTTCAAATATGTGATGAGTGAGCCACATTAAAAACACACAAATACATTAAAAAAATACTTAGATAAAAATGTGTTATATTTCGTTTTTTTCGTTGATTCTTCAGAGAAAGATATATCAGTCAGTCTAATGTTTCTATGAATATGCGGCGAAATTTGAAATAAATGCTAAAAGCTAAAACTTGTTTTGGATATATTTTACAAATTGTAATTTTGCACAAATTATAATTTGTACAAAATTTTTATACAAATTATAATTTGTATTTTCAGTTTGTACAAAATTAGCTTATACAAATTATAATTTGTACAAAAATAGCCCCAAAATCATTTATAATTTGTACAAAATGTTACATCATTAGCTAAACTTTGTTTCAAATGATGACATTAATGAAAACATGATATATTGAAAAGGCACACATTCACTTTATTTGTCTAAATTTGAAATACCCGTCCGGTAATTAATTTTTAGGTACGAAAATTATAACATAGTACTACAGCAATACAAAATTATATAAAATCAGATGCTTTACAACAAATTTCTGAAAAATCGGTGTATTGCAACTACACCAGTTCAAAGATCATGTGACAATTGTGATTTCACAGTGCTGCTTTTGATTTACTTTTCAAGCTGTGCAAATAGATTTTGTTTCATGCAGAAATATTTAAATTATCTGTATTTTCAAACTACAATAGGAATTTAATTTATAAAGCCCAATAGCAGCTACTGTTGTTATGGACTGCATGGTCAATATGGAATACCACTATTAAATTTATGATTACTGTTTTCCTATTGATATCACAAATCATATTGAAATAAAAATGCAAATTCATGCAAGTGTATAAAATGGCAACGCATTCTTGTTTCATTAGACTTTATCCATTGTAGAGATGTCCACTTTTAGTGCTAGGAAATGCCGGAAGGATGAATAAAAACACTGTAAAACATATACCAACAGTATGTACAATATATCAAAAGCATGCATTGAGTAAAAGAAAATCTGAAACTCATTAGTCAACATTGTTTAACATATTTGTAAAAGTCGATATCAGTCAAGGATAACCCTTGAAAGCTCAAGATGAACAAATAAAGGGATATGGAGTAAATGCTCATGGGACAAAATAAAGTTATAGTAAGATCAAGCAAACGGAACATGGCTTCAACTTGTAGTCTAGAGGCTAATTGACAAAAGGATCATGTTTTCTGTATTCAATCGTTGATAATGCGAGTTAAGGGAAGGAGGGTATGATAAATTTATTTAAATGATCAGTTACTGGGTTTCAGAGTTTTGTTTATATTTCTGCTTTATCAAATTTAAACATAAGATGAGATCTTACTTGTGTTTTGGTAAATTTCGATGCATCAGATACACAAATCAACAAAAAGGGAGAAATTCGATATCAAATTCAATCTTATGAATCGGCGTTCAACTTGGTTATGAACTGTTTTCAAAAACATGTTTACATAATAAGATAATCAAATGGTATGATAATATGGCACGAAGAAAAATTCAAAACTAACTCCCCAAACGTACATTAAAAATCATATCGATCAGAAATTGAGAACAAAATAAATCTAAACATACATGTGTGAAAAATGAAAGTGACAACAAAAGTCCGAATCGATCAAAGGGAGAGACCATTAAGGAAAATCAGTATAACATTCGACTGAATCAGGGAAACACAATCCAACACAGAACATTTTTGGCAAGCCGTCATATTCCCGACTTTGAACGGGCATTTTATTAATAAAATGTAGGGTTAAACCAGGTTTAATGATGCAGCAACCTACCGCTTACTGTATAGGGCTTTATATTCGCGGTACGAAATTTTCACGGTTTTCAGTGTTGGATTCATTCGCGAGGTTTTATATTCGCAGATTTTTAGTTAAAGTCATTATGGTCATTTACATTCAGCTTTACAGAAAAGTATTCGCGGGTATAAATTTTGGCGCTTACCGCTTTAAACGCGAATAGCGCGAAAATTAATACCCCGCGAAATATAACAACCATACAGTATATGACGACTAACTTTAGCTTCTGTGTGCCCAGATTGTGTTAAATGTCAAAGCCATAATATTGTCAACACCTAGAATTTTTTTCACACAGGTAAAATGTTTTTGTCGTTCGATGTACAAGCCTTGTCTCATACAGGTAAAATGTTTTTGTCGCTCGGTGCACAAAACACACTAAAGTGGCAAAAACAGAAACCTCAAAGAAGAAGCCAAAAGTTAAACAAAACCGTCTTCAATAAAATTGGAAATTGGAATTGAATATTTATCAATCAAATCTGGATATCGTCCATTAAATTTCTTCAGAATAACTATTAATCTGCATTACTTGAATTAAAAGTTTACGAATTAAACATGTGTCGTTTCAAAAAATCTTGATAGGGACTACATGCTCTAGCTCTAGCGTAACGGATTAATTGAGAAATATATACTCCATACGCTGGAGAATATCGTAGAGAAACAAACTCAACCAATAAAAAAAAAAACCAAAAACAAACAGCAGTAAATTTTTCAACAACCACTTTTACGAAACGCGCAGAAAAAGATTTAGGCAAGTGCTTCAATTGTTTCCCTAACATACAGAAGGTCATTTTACTACCATAAGGAGAAAACCTTAAAGCTTTTGGCACACGTCAAGACCTTACGAACTGAGAAGCCGGATTACATTAAAATCGAGTTTGCAAATAAGCGCGTGGGCAGTTGTGTTATTGTACACTTCGGATTACATTAAAGAAGGAAACGTGCAATTTTCAAAATTATAAAATGAAGTATCATATATAGTAAATATTGCAAACTGAAATGTGGGATTTGTAGCACACTACAATACATCGGCAAACTAATACTGAAGCAAGAACGGGGAAAGGGGTAATTCTAAAATCATAAATCCAAAATCATGGCAATTCACATCCATCACGAACTGAGACAGTATGTCAAAGACAAAACAAATAAACAAAAATGAACAAGAACGCCACACAACTAAAGCACTAGCAGTGTGCCTTCCTATAAAAACTTAGGTATCATCAGGTGCTTCGGAAGGGTAAGCATGATCTTCTCCACGCGTGGCACCCTTCACACTGTCATTGAAAAATCCGAGTTTGTCATAGTCGGTGTAAGTCAGTCCGGTAATAAACTCTGGATCTACCCAAAGATATCCGTTTTCAAATGTGAAAAAGAAATATTGTAACGGTCTGTCAAATCTTGGTCACGACCGTAAAATTTCTGTAGTGACAATTGCAACAGTGACTGAACATACCCTTGTTGTAAAGGTTTATGAGACAGTAATTTCGCTCTGTTGACAAAATCGCTGTACAAGCTACAGGCACGGCAATAGTGAATGAGTAGTGAAATGTACACGCCATATGCCGGAGATTTGGGAATATTACTGCTCAAAAACGGGAAGATCACTATAATGGAAAGTCGAAATCATCACACTTGTCGTCAAGTTTTGTTTTCAGACGTCCAAAGTTGTCAATGTAGAGGTATAGGTCCAGGTATGATGCTGGTGATAGTGTATCAGTGGTCTCTTTAATTCGAAATCATTTTGGTATATAAGATGAAGGTTATCCTTAAATTGAGGATTGTTCAATGACATAACATCATCTATATAACGGAAACTGAAATTAAAGGATTTGGCTAGCTTATTGTCTTTTTTTCTGAACTAGCCATTGTATGAACCTGGCTTTATACGAATAAAGAAATAAATGTACTAAAAGTGGAGCACATTTAGTCCCCCTATTGTCTGCTGCAAAACTTATCCTCCAAATTCTACAATTATGTTATTAATCAAGAATTCCACTAATTTCGATGACTTCCTCTGTATACTTTTTGTGTGAATCAGTGTGATGTTTAAGAAAATAGGCCCCATCTTTACATATCATTAAACATGAATATCTTCTTTCACCTTTTTAGTACAGGAAAACTGATGTATTAAAAGGAAAACTGATGTATTAAATCCTGGAGTACTGATTTTAATTTATCGTGTGAGAGGGAAGTATAGGGAGTAGAAAAAACATATTTTTGACACTGTTGCAGTGGTTGAGTTCAGCTGAAGATAGATATTCTAATAAGTCTTTTGAGTATTGAGAATCCACATCTGATTCACTCCATTAGTTGAGTATACTTTATCACTGTATATCTTGAGGCCATCTTTGACTGCAGTAAGTAATGAAGTGAGAAGCTTAGAAAGGGTTTTGTTGTGCATTTGGCAGACCACGGCAGTATCTCTGTTTGTAAGGACATTTATGTAATTAAGATACCTAGCAGATACAAGGCAGGTTGTTGTTCTCTTCATACAAACTGATTCAATGTACCAAAGGAAGACAATACTAATTTGTGATTGTTTAGTATATCCTCCCTTGGTTTCGTGGAGAGTTTGTATGTGGGATTGCCAAATGAATTATCAATGCCAATCTCCTTATTAAGCAGTCAATGTAGCGCCTTTTACAGATAAATGTAATGTTGTTTTGGGCCTTGTCAGCTGGTACAATGACAAAATTGTCATGGATATGCTTTTTGAATAAGGGCTCATGGCTTTCTTAAGGCGCCTCATTCGAGCTACAATCAATGACTTTATGGACCTCATCCAGTCGGACAGTCTTTCAACCTTTTTTTCTTTCTCTTAGCCCATTGTGTCGCATATTTCTCATCTTCGTCAATCAATATTTTGAAGTTATGTTTCCAATTGATTGGTGTGGGTTCACGATATTTTGGACCTTTTGTGAAGAGATCACGTAGTTTCTCCAGTGATGAAAGTTTTCCGCGGATCTGCGGATTTCCGCTTTTTTGCTTTCAAGCTGCTCCATTATATTTGTTTCTTTTACTATTTACCTACTTCCAGTGTAGTGGATTTCCGCTTTTTTCTATCAATCACAATTTCCTCTCTGTTTCTCATTGTTTACGATGTTGAGGTCCCCTGTAGTAACGTGACCAGCAGGAACGTACATAAATAGGGAAGAGAGACAAGAACAATCAGGTAGTTTTGGTTTGAATTTATCAATTTGGACATTCCACAATACTCGTTTGTGATTGAAGATGTTAGTTGCAATTGGTTTTGTACAAGATATAAGAGGAACTGTTTGGTCTTTAAAGTATGGTGGTATGTTGGTTGTAACATGTTTACTATTAAGAATATTGCCAAGATTGATGGCATCTAAGCCTTTGTTTGCAAATTTGAGTTTTAGGAATGAACAAAAGGTTTAAATAGTCCGTGATGAGCAATATCTAGGACAATTGCAGTTAATTTGTGTTCATGTGAATATGGATCTGTCAAGGAAGAGTTAAAACTTAAAAGATTTTATAAATTGAATGTAATTTTGAATGGGGCGAAGAGTATGGCTTTGTGCGTATGTGATGAATACCTAGGGAGGCATTCATGTATGGTAGAAGACCAATAACTGAAATGTCATGCAGATTTGGGGCAGTGTAATGTCGATGCCTATGGCTGCGTTGACGGCGTTGGCTTCCATTCAAGATATTCATCACATTGACAAAGCTACACCCCGGACTTAACATATTACCTATACTTTTGATATTGTCATTGCAACCATCGGATATTGCGGTTCCAAGCTCTCTAATCCAGTATTCTTCTCGTTTGAAACGGTATGGTGTAGTTAAAGTTGGATTGCTTGTGTGATGATAAATTTTCTCAAGGATTCTTACCTTCATATTGACAATGGAGTGGTCTGGTTGATTGAAGTGTGTGTAGACATGACGAGTCTTGTTGTCTTAGACTTCGTAGCGATGACCACACATTATTTTATTCAATCTATCCTTGGTTTCTCCAATAGATATCAAACCACACAGAGTGCACCCTATACAGTAAACTAGGGTTCGCGATGTGCAATTCAAGTCGTTATATGTACTAGCAGTGTACAACAAAGTCTTCAAGCATATATAGTTTATTTAAGAATTGAATGCATTATTTTGAAGTTCCATTGGGATATGAAAGGGTTGACCGAAGCACATTTTTAATGAAGCGCGGTTCGCGCTTCATGTTGAAAATGTGCGCCCGGTCAACCCTTTCATTTTAAACTTTAACTTTTAAACCCGAAATATAAAAAAACGACTTTATTTCCAGGGAAGTACATCATGTACATTTGGATTCTATTTTTACAAATTCATTCGCCACGTGAACACGTGGTCAAATGTGTTTCATGGGAATTGCAACTTCACATTGATATGCCACGTGATCGATGTTCACCTATCAAACTGACGGAATACAAATGAATATTCATGAAATGTAATTATATGTCTTTATTTTAATTCTATCGCATGTGAGTCTATTTCAATTTGTTTTGTTGTATAAAAAGCAACACTCTACATTTACTTGTATATGTACCCTGTGTGTATATTTTCTTTGATTTAAACACTAAGGTTCTAAAATTATAGTAAAAACCACCAAAAGCTGTCATATGTACTTCAGGGTTTAAAAAAAATAATTCTTTTTCTAAGGTATGCATGCTTTTATTTGCAATTAAAACAGAAAAATATAATCTTTGATGTCATGGTCGCTCTGAAAAATATGAAAAAAATAATTAACTTACTTAATTTAATTGCAAAAACATAAACCAGTTAGGGTTATAGCAAAACAAGATGCATTCATAACAGAAAACAAAATAACTAAATACCGAAAGTACTGTGAATTTGTTTTAAACAAAATTCAGTACAGATTAAGAATAGAATAATATTAAAACGAAGACACCATCGGTCTCCCTTCCGCAGTTCTAATCACTGTTTTATAAAAAAAAAAACACTACTGCATTCATATCATCGGGTGTTGATGGATTCAAAACAATACTAAAATCTTTATTATTTGGTAAAGAAGAAAAAGATGTAAAAATATTCTACTTTTGATAATGATCAAATGGGTTCTTTCTAAAAAGTGTATTATATTAATATGTGAACAAGAAATGATATTCTTCTTCAATAGTCTTACATAACTTACATAATTTGAAAAAAAACTACATTAAAACAAGATCGGCTAGTATTATCAAATATCTAGGCTCGCTGCACACTAATCTCGCCCGTGTTTTAGTTTCAATAATTCATCCATTTTTATACTCTTAACATTCCCCTGACAAAAGCATTAAAAGACGATTGAATACCTGTCAACAATATATTTTCGATACTTAGGGGCATTTGTATGCGATGTATGAGCGAAAATAACATTTGCAATCACCATTCAAATATATTACAAACATGCTTTATGTTCTTTTTTATTCTCCATGCCTTGTAATGTTAATGTCAATAAAACTGCTTAGATCTGGCTAAACACTTTCTTCAATTATACTTATTTTGTGCACTATATGGCTCTTACAATTGTAGGGTCAATCATCTGACTTTCATAATCAGAACACTCAAAACTATTATTTAATGAAACCATAAATTAGTTTAATGCAATCTTTAATAAAGAATTTCATGGCTTTTTTCTGGCAGTTATAAGGACTCTCTTATAGAATGCAATAATGACTAAAATATCCACAATCATAGTCATGGAAGAAACGTTTGCATACGGGTAAGATCAATGTATATAATTAAACGTTATAACGGCAATTTCATGAATATTTCAGCACACGCCAAATGAATTGATTTTGGAATTCCTTCTATCACCATTTTTGCTTCGGAATTCGTTTGCCGATGTATTTAAGTTGCGCTGAAAAAGTATGCGAAAATGAATGATCAAATCTCATACCTAGCACGACAAAAATGATATAAACATTGCGTTTTCAAGCAAGACATAAAGTACAATTAAAATGCGTATTTTGATTCGAATAAGCCTTCAAAAACGCCATTTTTCCCCTCAAATACACATTTCTCCTCATAAACGACAAAATTACCTTTGTTTTTATGGGTATGGATTATAACCTGTTTCGGTTTCATATTTTCCCTCATAAACGCCACTTTTTCCTTCATAAACACCACTTTTTCCTTCATAAACGCCACTTTTTCCTTCATAAACGGCATTTTTGATTGTTTTTGCCAGATAGTACTTGTGAGCCTTATTCTGAGCATTCCTTTGTGCCATTTGTTTTGCATGCTGGTTAGCACGTTGGGCCATTTGTCTGTTGTGTTGTATCTGCCTTCTCTTCAAGGAGGAGCTAGTTTGGGCTTGTAGTTTGTAGATATGTTTTTTTATCATCTTGCTGAATTTGTTCAGATGTGCGTTTGCAATATTTTTCACAGCGTTGGCATGCTTAGCAGCTACAGCTTTCATCTTGTAAACATGATTCTTAGCTACATTATTCATGGCATTAACATGTTTACTGGCAACGGTTTTCACAGCATTAACATGCTTTGCAGCAACAACTGCAGCAGCATTGACCTTCTTGGCTAAATAGTATTTTGCTGAAAAGGAAAAAAACGCAGAAATATACAATTTATTTTAAAACGAACATCACAATAGAGTATTAAACTACTCCTTCAATTTCCAAATGAGTCTTGCACATGTAATTTGAAATAACTTCTGTCGTTTACATAAAAGTCCACAGTATGATGTTTGCCTTGGAGTTAATATCGTATTATTTGTAAAAGAACATGTAACAGAATAGTTCATTTAACTTAAAAACTGATGTACAGTGAGTTATTAATGTTTATA
>MJUU01046960.1:88774-150924 GCA_002080025.1 Modiolus philippinarum | reverse complement strand
GTAAACATAACCCGAATGAATCACATAAAATTTATCCCAAAGCAATACACACAAAGTTAGCTGCATGACAAAAAGGGGTATAAACACTGATGCACACAAAAAGGTATCTGACAGACAATCATTCAACATTTAGAAACATATACTTTATAGTTTTTACATAGTGATTTGAAAATTTCGTGTCTTCTGTGTGAAAGCAATACAAAAGTCTAATGCAAAACGGTACCGGTCAAAATCCAGGAAAAAGTTACATGTTTCTCAAGTGTGTCACGGTTTAATAAATTTTTAACATAGGAATAAAAATCATCTTTTGTTTGTTTGTTTGTTTTTTTTTTGTCTTGTTAAATAATAATAGTTACATTTTATTGCATACCATTGCAAACAATTTCAAATGTGACCCCTGGGCAGTTTATCGTAGTTTGCTAGCTTCTGCATGATCCTGCATGGTATATCCTGCATTTTATAACATGTCAACCTGTCTGATGATGTGTATTGGTTTGAGATATGCACGTGGAGATATGTTTATATTCTCGAAATCGGGTTATATTTATTACCATTTGATTATTTTGTCTCTTTTGAAAATATCGTTTATTTGAAGAGCTTTTTATTTTGAATGTCTACGTCAGATATTTTCATTTTTGTGTATTCATCCCGGCCTCGATCTCCATTGATTTAATTATAAGGCATATCTGTTGCTGTAATTTTTTAAAATCAAATTTCTTTTGTTTTATTTTTCATTTTTTGTTTGTTTGTTTGTAATTTTTTTTAGTTGTAATTTTTCTGTTTGTGTTTTAAAGTAATAGTCTATACATAAATACGAACATCCGGGTACTTTTTACCTGTGTAGACTTTTGATGGGTGAAACAATTGGATGCAAAAAAAATTAAATTGATATTATTTATTTGTTATTCAACCAGTTTTGGTGAAATTTGGAATATATATTTGGAGCACTACCATTAATAACATATCGAAATTTCATATCGATATCTTAAACAACGAGGGAGTTATAGCAGTTTGAAAATTGTGTATTCAAAAAATTCAAATTGCATTTATTTCTTTATTTTTCAAATTTTTTTCATGAAATTTGGAATATATTTTTGGAACACTACCATTAATAACATATCGAAATTTCATATCGATATCTTAACTAACGAGGGAGTTAAAGCAGTTTGAAAATTGTGTATTGGAAAAATTCAAATTGCATTTATTTCTTTATTTTTCAACATTTTTTCATGTAATTTGGTTAATATGTTTGGAACACTATTATTAATAACACATCAAAATTTTATAGCAATATCTTTAACAACAAGAGAGTTATAGCAGTTTGAAATTTCCAGACCTCGTAAGCTGCACCTAGCAATACAATCCTTGTAGGTGAAAATCCTGTTCACTGATTGGTTAATCCATTTTTGTGATGTAGCGACAAAACTATGTATTTGCCCTTTTCAGTGCCTTTTGCTAGTTGTGTATTCCTTATTGATTTTATATATATATATTTTTTTCTGGACATTCTCATATATTCATAGTTTGTATAATGAACCCTTGACTATTTATTAACTACTTTTTGAGGCTTTCGAACATATGTTTATTTAGTGACCGTCACATCCTGTTAATTCCAAGTGCAATTAACATTTACCTGTAGCTCACCAGTAAAAGGTGAGCATACCCCCAGGCTGTATCAACATCATATCCAAAAGATTTGACCTAGACTTTCTCCAAACAGAAGTTATAGCATTTTTCTGCAACCCTAAAATGTCTTAAAATCAGAGACATTTAAATACGGAGATTGGAAGGTTATCGTTAAACCCATGTAAATGCATTTTTAGCAAACGGCAACGAGATCCTACGAGATACAACGAGACGCGTCATCCGCCATATTGTTTTTCTTTACGATATCGAAGCGGGAAAGAAGTGTTTCGTTACAAATTTGAGAATTATACAGTTAAATTTTATGTTGTTTTATTCCGGCGAGTTTTAAAATCATATTCTTACTTAGTTAGTATTTGTGTTGAAATCGCGTCGTAGATCGTGCGAATAGCTTGTTCAAACATAGACGACAAATGGAGATTATTTTCTGATTTTTTGCAGCATAAAACTTTTTGCTGGACATGACTTTTGGTGTGTTGGTACTTGTAAAATGTAGTAAAGGTATTGTCATTTCAGTAATCATGCTTCGTTTTTACACATTTTTGTTATTTTTTTGTCACTTAACCTCGATTCGAAGATGGTCTTTGAAATTCATTTTCTTGGTTTGTCAAAAGTTGCATCAAAAAACTTTTTGTTGGAAATGATTTTTAATGTATTGATACTTGTAAAATGTAGTATAGGTATGGTCATTTCGATAATCATCCTTCGTTCTACATATTTTTGTGAGTTTTTGTCAGTTAACTTCGATTCAAAGATGGTCTTTGAAATATTCATTTTCGTGTCCAGTGGCAATAGTCCCAAATGGTATGTCAAAGTTGCATCAAAAAACTTTTTGTTGGAAATGATTTTTATGTATTGATACTTGTAAAATGTAGTAAAGGTATTGTCATTTCGATAATCACCCTTCGTTTTTACATATTTTGTGATTTTTTGTCAGTTAACCTCGATTCGCAGATGGTCTTTGAAATATTCATTTTCGTGTCCAATAGTCCCAAATGGTATGTCAAAGTTACATCAAAAACTTTTTTCTGGAAGTGATTTTTTGTGTTGATACTTGTAGGATGTAGTAAAGGTATTGCTATATCGGTAATTACTCTCCGTTTTTACATATTTTCATGATTTTTTTGTCAGTTAACCTCGAAGTCGTGAGTCAAAGATGGTCTTTGAAATTCAATTCATATCCAAAGGTTGCAACATAAAGCTTTGCTGGAAATGATTTTTTTATGTTTTGATGCGTCTAAAATGTAAAAAAGATGTTGTCATTTCGCTATTCTATCTTCATTTTTACATATTTTGTAAGTTTTAATGTTTACTTTGGCTATCGCGCCACTTTTTGTAATCCCTTTAATTCCCGTTAGTGGCCGCGATATGATATGAGATTTCACGTAGTTTCTAATCTCTGTGTTTTATATGTCTCTGTTAAAATTTATCCTCGATAGCCGCTTATTTTTAATCAGGGGAGGTAACTCCGGAAACTCGAAAGTCGTCAATTCGTTAACACCTTTGTATAGATTATGTACTTTTCCCGAACTGACCTACTTGTGACACTGCACCACCAATTTTGGGAGTGGGGCGAATTTGACATTGATGGGGCGATTTTTACTACTACAGTGTTTTATCGTCAATCTGACATAATTTATTTTAAAGTGGGCGATTTTTAAAACAGTATATTACAAAAACAGGAAAACAGCAAACACCTACAATGGCCAGGAACTACAATCACATGCCACAATTTACAAGCAAACTGCACCAGAAAAACAATGATGAAAGCAAGAGACAAACATAAATAACGATATGAACTCGGGATAGCCGGACTTGGTATACACATTTTGGAAGTGGGGCGATTTGACATGACTACGCCTGCACATGTCTTTTGCCATTTCCATGCACACATATTCGGTGGAAATTTGTTACACTATACTTTTATATATCTACATTTATGATTTCTCTTTAGTGTCCAATGTTCGCCAATATTTTGGTTTGGAAATCCCGCTTCCGTTGTAAATAAATCCGATGTTAAATTTGTTTTGATTGGTCAATTTTCGGGCACCTTGCAAAATATCAACCAATGAAATGTGTGCGTCTTTCGAAAATGAAAGTAGATGTTTATATTATTTCGCACAGAATTAATCTACTTATATAAATTAATGAATTTACGTCAAGAATCAATCTATTCAAAATATTTACTTAGGTATAAATAAACAATTAAAAGAGAAGGTTAAAATCTAAAACACAAGTCACTTTAGAACTATATATTTGCGGATTGATTTCCGAAAGTGCTGTTAGGCTCGCTTCAGCGGCTGAAATAATCAAAATGAGCTCTTACAATAACACCAAGAATGCATATCTATGGGGTGTTGCAGCTGTATATCTACTTGCCTTTTCGTCTCTTTATGTTCAAATACCTGGTATGACCACCATAATATTGCAATTTGACATGATAAGTGGTTTTCTATATTACTATTATTACCAAGTTAGAACTGCTCGCCAAGGTGGATGTTGCATCTCCCCGCAGTCTTATGGTAGTACAGATGTAACTGAAAGCCATTTATTAATTAAATAAATATTTTTATGCTTCTCAATTGATTTTTAATTTGATGTGACATGCAAATGAACAGAATTATTTTTTCAGTTCTGTGGAAGTAAAATCTTGACTTAATTACTGCCCGAATCCCTTTTGTGATTCGAAGCCAGGGATGCATTTTTTTTATATTGGCTGCCTCCAAATCAATAGACCATATCCAAGTTCTGGTAGTAAGATCCACCAATTGTTGTTTGTCCGCCCTACGTCACAAACGTGTCCGCCCCTTGTGATCAAAAATGATGTAATTTCATGATATTTTATGCTTTATGTCGCATACCTGCCAACTTTTGAAAATCTCCATGGGGGTTTTTATGCGCGACCTTCCTTTTGAGTTGTGTGAAATTTTGCGGCGTTTTGCGCAATTTTTTTTTGTCTTATACTTGCTGCTCTTTTTTATCAAACACAAACATCTAGGTGTTATAGAAGACTGTATTTTTTATTGAGGGAGGCAAGACATTCCTATTTTATTGTGTTTTGGGGGTTTCTGCTGGTTCTTAAATACTTTTGGTCAAATAAATCAGTTGTGAACAGTTTTTGGACCATTTGGTGTTTTATGTCCTGTTTAATTTTAACTGTTAAATAGAAACAAAGAGCAGTGCTTCCTGTTAAGCATTGTTGCTGTTATTTGAATTTACAGTTGACTGTTTTCAGGAAAATTAAAGATTGTAAGCTTGTTAATGCAACCACGCTCTCTTTCCTTTATTATTGCCTGATGTACATTTACTGCATTTCTCCTTTTATTCCAATCTTCTATAAATAAAGTAAGCATTACATATTTTTTTTTTTTTTTTGCCTTTTCTGATTCAATCACAAGTGTGGTGTTCTGGAATTTTGAGTGACCTTTCGTGCATTACAGTTCCAATATGTTTGTTAACGTCGTTCAGGCTACTCAGTTCAACTATGCAAACTCTGCAGAACGGGGAACTTGCAGCAACATAGTCACTCGCACAGCCATCCACGGAACTGTCAAGAGTGGTGCTTGCAGCTCGTTGTATCAGGGATTGTGAACCTTAATTCATAACTCAAGAACTGTTCACTATGATTGCCGGTGGTCCATCCATTTACATAACTTTATTTACGTCGCCGAAGCCTTAAAATCAACAAAAAAAATCCACCAAACTGATTGTTTACACGCCGGCTCCAATCAGCTGTTTTTCACGCGAATAGAGCGTGATTGATGTTAAACCGATTCTGATTGGCTAATATCGAGAATCTGGTTAACTCCCTTTCGAGAATTTGGATTATCTCCCTTTCAACGGTCAAAATCGTGTAAACAAACATTTTTTCGTGTGAATTTCTTCAAAATCGTATTTTATGCCAAATTTTTGTTTCACGATCGTGACATCGTGACAGAAGGTTAAAATCGTGTAGATCACGCCAAAATCGTGAAAGTTGGCAGGTATGATGTCGTGACGTTTCCGATATTGTGACGTGTTGAAAAGTAGTCTGGTAAATTCTGATACAAGATCTTGGATATGGTCTATTAGGTAACAGGTAAAATCGCCCCACTGAAAAATCGCCCCAGTAAAAATCGCCCCACCATTTTGAAAACTCGCCCCATCGAGGGTAACACCAAAAAACAAATCGCCCCACTTTTCTGACAAAATTGCCCCACTAATGTAAAATCGCCCCACTTTAAGTGTCAATGTCGCCCCAATGGAGAAATATATTATTTTTTTGTATTTAGTAGTGTATTTTCTTGCCTTTATGATATATTATCGGAAATGCCGCTATTAACAAACAATTAATACTTCAAAGGGGTTAATTAACTACTCACCAGCCACAAATTTAGCACACTTTAAACACAATTATTTTAATTAAACTTTCTTTTCTTTTCTAATTACATTAATTACTGTTGTTAACAATGGAATGCTTTTTGTATGTGGAAACGGGACAATGTACCACAAGCCCATTAAGCCAATAAACATTTTAAGCAAAGACAAATGTCTAAATTATTATTGAAGCCACATTATCTCACCCAAGCTGACTATGAAAGTATATAAAGCTATGAGTCCCAATTCCATCATTTTCAGGAAATGGTTTATTTTTACTGTATGCCCGGGAATTGACTTGATACTGCTAGATATACTGAACATTTAGTGAAATTGTGTAAACATGTAACTGATGTACACATACATTATAATGCAATATTGATATATTAGGTGGATTATATAACTGAACTGACACAAGATTCATAAGTTCTGTTTAAACAGATCTAAACATTTTAATAAATTACAAGGACAAATGGCAATCATTGCTGATTCCCGAGTCTACAGCATTTTATTATTTTAGTTTACTTCAGTTAGCCTGTATTTATTTTCCATTTTGTTTTTTATGCATTTTTTGTGTCTTTTTCAGTTTTTAGTTCACCTCTGTCTTCTTTTGTATCTACACATTGTGCCTATATGGGTAGGGCATTTAATTATATAAGGTCTAATATGAAACTAATTAATATACTGTTATATTATACTATATCTCTCCCTATCCCATAAAATAGTATTAAAGTATTATTAGCGGTCTTGAGGGAGAGGCATGGGGCATAAAGGTGCCACCTGTCTCCACCCTCAAGAAACTAACACGCACAAATAGAACTAACAGATGTAGTATAAACATATATATAAATTGGGAAAGGTATATAGGACGTGTGTAGAATACAATATCAAAAAGGGATACCAACTTTGTTTTTCTCCACGGCAATAATATAAAGTACAGATCTACAAGTCAACCACACAATTTTACATTGAATTTAAAAATAAAATGGGAATAAACTATAACCACAAAAATCTAGTACTGGTATATATTACTAAATATCACATCCACCAACAGACAATACTAAGACAACTCACATTTTGTGCTAAACATTACATTATTACTTCTTAATAAACAATTATCGGGTAATACCCAAATTAGTTACCAGGGCGCAATTGCCTCAAATAGGTAAGTCGCCCACCAATCCATATAACTAACTAACTAACTTCCATCATTAAACACAATGGCAAGCGACTGCATACAGTGTAAAACTTTAGTCCGACCGCGCCAAGAAGCAGTTCAGTGTGATGGCTGTGACCATTGGCAGCACAGAACATGTGGGACCGGCATCTGACCTATTTCCTAGGTGCTCTACTTCTTTTTATCCTTGTACTTAAAGTAAAACCAATAAAACATATCACATGAAGGAAACTTCAATATAAATAACAGATAGTTAGAAAAGATGAATCATTGTCTTCATTGTCAACATAAGGAGACCTAAGCAGTGGAGCGAATTTGACATCGGTGGGGCGATTTAGACAATGAGTGGGGCGATTTTGACAACCTCCGTGCGTCATAGCATAAAAGACACACCTTGAAAGTGGGGCGATTTTGACAATGAGTGGGGCGAAATTGACATTGATGGGGCGATTTTTACTACTTAAGTGTTTTATCGTCAATCAGACATTATTTTAAAGTGGGGCGATTTTTACATCAGTGGGGCGATTTTTAAAACAGTATAAACACATTTTGGAAGTGGGGCGATTTTGAAATAAAGTGGGGCGATTTTTACTGGGGCGATTTTTCCGTGGGGCGATTTGACATGAATTCGTCTATTATTAGCCATGTATAATTCTATTCGGGAAATTTTTATCAAATACCCGTACATCGTTTCGGGTAAAATAACGTTTTGCTATGCTGTTTTGCTATTGCCATCACTTGGTGTTCGTCGTCTGCTAACTTTTCACATTTTCATCTTCTCCTTTGAAACCACTGAAGCAAATTCAACCAAACTTTACATGAACAATGTATGGAAGGTCCTTTACAAAGGTTCCGATCCGATAAAAAGCATGTCAACCAGTGCGGAACTTTATTTTATCATTAATGTATTGGACCCTATGGGTAAATCCCATTTTTATCTTCTTCTCTGAAACCACTGAAGCAAATTCAACCAAATTTTACAGGATTGATGTACAGAAAGTACTTTAGAAAAAATTGCTCATTTTGTATTGATCCAACCAAAAACATGGCCNTATAACTAATTGACCGTCGTGAATATCAATAAAAATGTCACGAGTGCCGAACAACGCAGAAGAATTAAACGAGTTGCGGAACTTTGTTCCGCAACGAGTTTAATCCACTGCGTTGATCGACACGAGTGACATTTTTATTGATATTCATGATGGAAGATTAGTTTTTTATTATATAGATTTTCTACTCAAAAACAGAGGTTTTTGATACGGATTATTTTTTTCATGTCAATACGCCAGTTGTTTACTTGACGACGACATTGAAGAGATATTGTGACGTCACTTCATTAAGACGTC
The DNA here is from genome assembly GCA_002080025.1 of Modiolus philippinarum. Lineage (NCBI taxonomy): Eukaryota > Metazoa > Mollusca > Bivalvia > Mytilida > Modiolidae > Modiolus > Modiolus philippinarum. Next base: position 142,401 of record MJUU01046960.1, on the reverse strand, counting down.
ATCCAGTGACTAGAAATCCTTTATTTTCACCGATGACAATATGACATTTATTTAACTGAGAAAATTCGATAAATCACCGCTATCTATATAATAAATATAGTTTATACGACTTTATTTTAATTCTATGGCATGTGAGTCTATTTCAATTTGTTTTGTTGTATAAAAAGTAACGCTCTACATGAACTTGTATATGTACCCTGTGTGTATATTTTCTTTGATTTAAACACTAAGGTTCTAAAATTATAGTAAAAACCATGAAAAGCTATCAAATGTACTTCAGGGATTAAAAAAATAATTCTTTTTCTAAGGTATGCATGCTTTTATTCGCAATTAAAACAGAAAAACATAATCTTTGATGTCATGGTCGTTCTGAAAAATTTGAAAAATATAATTAACTTACTTAATTTAATTGCAAAAACATAAACCAGTTACGGTTATAGCAATACAAGATACATTCATAACAGCAAACATAATAACTAAATACCGAAGGTACTGTGAATTTGTTTTAAACAAAATTCAGTACAGATTAAGCATAGAATAATATTAAAACGAAGAAACCATCGGTCTCCCTTCCCCAGTTCTAATCACTGTTTAATAAAAAAAAAAACACTACTGCCTTCATATCATCGGGTGTTGATGGATTCAAAACAATACTAAAATTTTTATTATTTGGTAAAGAAGAAAAAGATGTAAAAATATTCTACTTTTGATAATGATCAAATGGGTTCTTTCTAAAAGTGTATTATATTAACATGTGAACAAGAAATGATATTCATCTTTAATAGTCTTACATAATTTGAAAAAAACTACATTAAAAACAAGATCGACTAGTATTATCAAATATCTAGGCTCGCTGCATACTAATCTCGCCCGTGTTTTAGTTTCAATAATTCATCCATTGTGTCTATGCGCATCTTTATACTCTTAACATTCCCTTGACAAAAACATTAAAAGACGATTGAATACCTGTAAACAATATATTTTCTATACTTGGGGGCATTTGTACGCGATGTATGAGCGAAAATAACATTTGCAATCACCATTCAAATATATGACAAACATGCTTTATGTCCTTTTTTATTCTCCATGCCTTGTAATGTTAATGTCAATAAAACTGCTTAGATCTGGCTAAACACTTTCTTCAATTATACTTATTTTGTGCTCTATATGGCTCTTACAATTGTAGGGTCAATCATCTGAATTTCATAACCAGAACACTCAAAACTATCATTTAATGAAACCATAAATTAGTTTAATACAATCTCTCATAAAGAATTTCATGGCCTTTTTTTTCTGGCAGTTATACGGACTCTCTTTTAGAATGCAATAATGATTAAAATATCCACAATCATAATCATGGAACATACGTTTGCATAAGGGTAAGATCAATGTATATAATTAAACGTTATAACGGCAATTTCATGAATACTTTCAGCACACGCCAAATGAATTGATTTTGGAATTCCTTCTATCATCATTTTTGCTTCGGAATTCGTTTGCCGATGTATTTAGTTGCGCTGAAAAAGTATGCGAAAATGAATGATCAAATCAAATACGTAGCACGACAAAAATGATATCAACATTGTGTTTTGAAGCAAGACATAAAGTACAATTAAAAATGCGTATTTTGATTCGAATAAGAATTCAAAAACGCCATTTTCCCCCTCAAATACACATTTCTCCTCATAAACGACAATATTACCTTTGTTTTTATGGGTATGGATTATAACCTGTTTCGGTTTCATATTTTCCCTCATAAACGCCACTTTTTCCTTCATAAACACCACTTTTTCCTTCATAAACGCCACTTTTTCCTTCATAAACGGCATTTTTGATTGTTTTTGCCAGATAGTACTTGTGAGCCTTATTCTGAGCATTCCTTTGTGCCATTTGTTTTGCATGCTGGTTAGCACGTTGGGCCATTTGTCTGTTGTGTTGTATCTGCCTTCTCTTCAAGGAGGAGCTAGTTTGGGCTTGAAGTTTGTAGATATGTTTTTTTATCATCTTGCTGAATTTGTTCAGATGTGCGTTTGCAATATTTTTCACAGCGTTGGCATGCTTAGCAGCTACAGCTTTCATCTTGTAAACATGATTCTTAGCTACATTATTCATGGCATTAACATGTTTACTGGCAACGGTTTTCACAGCATTAACATGCTTTGCAGCAACAACTGCAGCAGCATTGACCTTCTTGGCTAAATAGTATTTTGCTGAAAAGGAAAAAAAACGCAGAAATATACAATTTATTTTAAAACGAACATCACAATTATTAAACTACTCCTTCAATTTCCAAATGAGTCTTGCACATGTAATTTGAAATAACTTCTGTCGTTTACATAAAAGTCCACAGTATGATGTTTGCCTTGGAGTTAATATCGTATTATTTGTAAAAGAACATGTAACAGAATAGTTCATTTAACTTAAAAACTGATGTACAGTGAGTTATTAATGTTTATATCTGTAGATTGGAGACTGTTTACATTCCGAAGTGCGAAGTTTTCCGAAAGATATCTCCATATTTACTACTGTGAGCATAGGTAACGAATTAGCCCTGGTTATTTATTGAAAAGTGGTTATTTAGGAAACAACAAACCGGAAAAGTAACTTGAAATGAAGTTTTGTCAATAACTGTCACAAAATTGTACAAAACAATCAGTTGTATTTTACAAGATGAAGTATACTACCTATGGTATTATTGAACATGTCCCTTTATAGCTATTGAATAAGAAATACGACCGCTTAAATAAGCCATATTATGAATGTGACGTCGAAACTATTTTAAATAAAGTTGTTCCTTGTAATCTAATCTTTCACAAAACAGTCGTAATATCTCCTAGCTGTATCTTGTTCAATTTACATATAAAGTCTCCTTGGCTTCTGGTGTAATCTGCACTGCTTGGAATTTTACTTTAAAGTCGTCAAATTGTACTGAATGCACAACATTGTCCAGCTTTTGATGAATAATGAATAAAGCAAACCTTCGATTTTAGGGAAAAAGTAATTAAAAAAAGTGCATCTGTTTTTTAGTGTTTAAAAAAAATACATATTGCTTTCTAGGTCTATTTTCACAATTTATTACTTAAATATTTCAGTTCTGTTAAACGTATTGATGTAACAAATGCGACTGTAGGAGTGAAAAAAAAAGAATAGTCATGATTTAAATAGAAGAAATGAATATGTATTTAAGTTAATGCTACCTGTGTTGAGAATGATAATCTGTTTTTTCAACAATTGATTAAGGCATGCTTTAGCTGCTCCTAATGCCTTGTAGCATTTGTAGTAATATCCGTAGAATTTTGGCACGCTGCAACCGATTTTGTAATCTGAAGGAAAATAAACATGTCTCACAAAAAGTCTCTAAAGCATTCTGAAATAAATTTAAGGACAAGAGGCTAACCTGTTCACCAACCTGAGTCTAAACCATACACGTTTCATATTGTTTGAAAAATCCCTTTAAATTCGACGACTAATGCGAAAATATAAATATTCTGAAAATGCAAGTACCTTGTCTTATCAAATCATGTTATTCATTTCACTGAGTATGTTTTCTTAAAAGAATGTTTTATTTGCACTAACATGGTTAAGCTTGGTCTAACAAATAACCTTCGCTAGCGGATATGTTTGTTGTCAGATTAAAATTAAATGAAACGTGTGAGAATGGTAAGAATTTTCCTTCTTAAATTATAAGTTCTCTGTTATCAATCAAAAGTTGTTTATGTTTTTTTCTGAAATAAGGCTGTTTTGCTTTTTTAAGAGCTCTCCACATCCAATATCAATTTTAGAAGAGGGAAATATAAAAATACTTACTCTTTCCGCCGTAGGCAAACGCAGATCCCGAGAGTTTAAATCCTCCGTTTTTAAAGTAATAGTTTTTAAGAAAGCCATAACCTGGAAGGAAAAACATATTACGTTTAATATTATCAATCAAAATGGTAGATTACAACAAAACTGTAATTTTTTAATTAATTTTACCACGATAAAAATATGTTCTTTGTCATATTCTATGTTCCGTTTGATAGTTGTTCTATAAATAGGATCACATAAAATCTAAGCATATACTCTTCCTTTTGGTGTATTTCAAACAAAGGTGTTCATAAAGAGAAGATAACAGGAAACACTTACAATGGCGGAAAATTACAATCACATGCCACAATTTACCAGGGACCTGCACAAGAAAAACAATTAAGAGACAAAATACAAAGTTAGACAACGATTGGAACTCTGGATAACCAGACTTTTAATATTGTTATCAACGATGAAATCAGGAAAAGCTAATTCAAAATCAACTATTCGGGTTATTGGATGTGGTTTGTTTCCATTGATTTATTCACTGTTTTACTTTTGGGGGGCCATTTAGTGCTTGCTATAGGGTGTGAGTTTCCTCACTGTGTTGGAAATTGTACGGTGACCCCTGGATGCGTTGTTTTGGGTAGTTTTTTACCTGGAGATTGGATGTTGTCTTCTTGACATTTACCCCATTTCATTTCTTTTTCATATTCAAATAAAGATATGTTTAAGAAACATTCAAAATGTTACAAATTGATCACTACAATTTTTTTAGAATACTGATGGGCAGACATCAAAAGTTATGCTTTAAGAATTGAGCAAACTATAATAAAGTGGCGGATGTCAATATTTTTAACCAACATATCAAAAATGTTTTCTTTTTCCATTTACATGACACTGTTTAAACTTATTTTTATGTTTCAATGTAGAATAAAGTGATGATCTTTATATTTTCCTACAATATCTTTTTTCTCGTGGACTTTGGCTCATGACAACTCTGTGCGGTAATTTTGTTATCAGCTCATTAAGGTAGATGGGTACTCCAAATTTTTTTCCAAAGATTTTTTTTATTTTTACAAGAAAGTTTCCTTATTATATAAGCATTTAATAAGACATAATAAGACACTGATGAGACATAATTTGTCGAAATGCGCATATGCAGAAAGTAAATTCACGGTGACTTCGGTATTTAGTTATTTGTTACCACTGGGTCGATGCCACTGCTGGTGGACTGTTAGTCCCCGAGGGTATTCACCAGCCCAGTAGTCAGTACTTCGGTGCTGACCCGAAAGCCGATTATTTTTGAAACCTTACAATATCTAAAATTTTGTAAATTTTATTGAAAACTAAGGAGTATCTCCCTCATGCAAAGCTCTGTCCTTAGCAGATTTTGGTTTTACATTTAGATCACTTTTGTTGTTTGTTCTCTATCAGTTTTTAAACATTTTTGAATTTATGGTCTTCCAAACGTTTAGATTTTATCTGCACTGATGAGACATAATTTGTCGAAATGCGCATATGCAGAAAGTAAATTCACGGTGACTTCGGTATTTAGTTATTTGTTACCACTGGGTCGATGCCACTGCTGGTGGACTGTTAGTCCCCGAGGGTATTCACCAGCCCAGTAGTCAGTACTTCGGTGCTGACCCGAAAGCCGATTATTTTTGAAACCTTACAATATCTAAAATTTTGTAAATTTTATTGAAAACTAAGGAGTATCTCCCTCATGCAAAGCTCTGTCCTTAGCAGATTTTGGTTTTACATTTAGATCACTTTGGTTGTTTGTTCTCTATCAGTTTTTAAACATTTTTGAATTTATGGTCTTCCAAACGTTTAGATTTTATCTGCACTGATGAGACATAATTTGTCGAAATGCGCATATGCAGAAAGTAAATTCACGGTGACTTCGGTATTTAGTTATTAAATAAAGAAATAAAAAAGGGGGTCACCGTGCTTGTTTTTAAAATAACTGATCTCAAAATAATCAAATATTTCTAATGAATATACAGGGAAAAACAGGTTTATTGTTGATTTCTTTAAAACTTTTCCATAGATTTCTTTCTACTTTTCTCATGTGTTAGCCCTTTGAACATACTTTGAAAAAATATAAAGAAAAATGGGGGTCACCGACTTTGTTTTCCATACAATTTCTAAAATGTGAAATTTCATAGTGATATCTTTGTAAAATATTTTTATCAGATTATCTCCCTTTTTCAAAAATCCTCTTCCAATTTATTTAATTATCAAGTTACCATGCCTCGTCTAATTAGATAAACACATGTGAAATCAAGTCCATGTAAGTCCTTTACATTTTGTATTATGGATATAATATTTATTGATTCATTACAAATAAAAAATATTTGCATATTTAAAAAGCAGATAATACCATTACAGCATAAATAACAAATTCAAAATGGCAGAAGACTACCGATCTACCTTAAGTAGTTGATAAATGCAAGAATTTGTCACGATGACTTTTTCAACAAGTCTGTTATCCGTCTATAAACTACATTTCATTTCATTAAGTTAAGTAAGTATTACGAGGAAAACCAACTACTTACCAAATTAATCTAATCACAGAAAACAAAACAATATTAAAACTATAAGGTCGATATTTTCATGTGTACATTTGGTGTACAAATGGTTTATATTATAACAATGTCATACCTGTTTCGGCGTTTCCATAACCACTTTCAGAAACTTCCCATTTACCACCTTCAGAACCTTCCCATTTACCACCTTCAGAAACTTCCCATTTTCCACCTTCATTAGCTTCCCATTTACCTCCTTCAGAGCCTTCCCATTTACCACCTTCGTTCCATTCACCTTTGCTATATTCACCTTCATATCCATACCCTGATGATTGAATAAGTAATGATATATTCATGTTACAACGAGCAAATCAAATATCAAATCAATATAACATACGGGGGTCTAAATTGAGATTACTTGAGAAGGACATTCTGAATTATGACACATAGTGTTGGTTCGTTTGAAATGTAATTCATTTTCAAATATATCTGAACTTCTTTGTCGGATAAACACCAAATTATGACACATAGTGTTGGTTCGTTTGAAATGTAATTCATTTTCAAATATATCTGAACTTCTTTGTCGGATAAACACCAATTTTTGAGAGCCTACTATCATAACTTAGTCATTTTATCTTTGGTTTGATTGAAACAAAATGGATTAAACCCTAGAATATCAAATGTTTCTGAAAACTGGGACTCGTAGCCCATAAATAAAGTGTTGGTAGGCTAAAACATACTTTAACAATTATTGGTAGAATTATTATTAACTGATTGCAGGAAATTTCAAATATTGAATTTGAAAAATACAGTAAAAGACCAAGATTTAAGATATTTTTAGGTCAGTCTTATATCCGACCATTAATTATGATTATATAACTGTTGTTATTGTTATTTTCAAATACATTTAACAATTATTATAATATATTTTGCTTATGTTTGCAAAAACAATTAGGAATTTATGCATTTGACTCCTCAGCAATATCGATTCAATTTGATATTTTGCTCCCGGTATTAAGAAGCAATTTAGTAAATACACGGATTTCACAGTGTAGCGAGGATTTAAATATTGACGATATTTGTATACACCCTATCTTACACAGATCTGTATGGACAGATATTGTGTATGTGATGAAATATAATGATCATATTTACGTTCAACATTTTTCTTTCTTATAGGTGAATGCTATTCATTTTTCATTCATAATAAGAACTGATTCCTATTCGGATATCTTGAAATATGTTTGTTTCACAAATCGATTAAAAGCACTGTCAATAATAATTCAGGGGTACGTTCATCCTTTGTAAGTAACACCCATTCAGAAATTCTATGACCGCCAAAACAACGTCATTAATAGATATTAGATGTCTGTTTCACAAATGAGAACGTATATTTTCAGGTCGATTGATGTCTTCCAGATTTGGCTTCATCGATTGAGCTGTAACTTCTAGATTTACTAATTAAAATTGTGACGGTTGTTGTGAGCTTACCCTTTCGGAGCACCTGATGTCACCCTTTTTTGAGAGTTCACACTTAAAGTGCTCAAGTTTGTGTGTTGTATTATTTGTTTGTGTGTTTTGTGGGTGCTTCTTGTCATTGATCTTCCATGTTATGGCCTTGTCTCTGAACTTTTATCTATGTATAGGGTCTGTAAGTGTCGTTTCATTTTGGTACTTCCGGGACCAAAACTTGTATCCGGAAGTTGCATTTTAAACAAAAACATATGACGTTTAAAGCAAAAAAAAAAAATAAAAAAAAATTGAACGTCATAATCGTGCAACGTCATATTTTGGCGGGAAACGTTTTCAAATTGCAATTTCATCGAGATTTCTCGGTGTCACATGACGAGACTTACAGACCCTATCCTTGTGCTTTGTTCCTTCGGTATTCTATTGTCGTTGTTTTGTTTAAGAAGTAAAGCATGATTTTCGAATTTCAATCGACGTAAGTTAATAAAACATTTTTTTTCTGGTTTTAAATATATTCTGGAACAATGTAATAAACAATACACTGAGGTTTAAAAAAGGAATAGTCGGATTCGACAAAAGATTAATTTCTATTTAGCTAAATATCGCCTTTCTTTATTCATCCGGCGTATTCTATAAAGATTTTTGGTAAAATATTTTTTCCAAATTCTAGAAAAAAAAACAATTATTGTGACCAGTACTTTTTATTGCAGAACTGCCATTAAATGCAATTGTGTCGATTTATTACAAAAACCTATGAATTAAATCACAATCACTTCACTTTTATATTTGCCAACCTCCCTTCTCTTTGAATCACCAAAATATTGAGTTAACTTTCCCAAACTTATGCACTACTCAAGTGCCTGTGATCGAAAACAAATTATAAGCCGAGTTCGACTTCGTCGCAACTCGGCTAATTATAACTACCGTGACAGCTCGGTTGCTCACAAATAAGCTTTTCAAATTAGACAAGGGTATGTGACCAAAAAAAAGTTATCATTGTATTGTTAAACGTTCGACATGACATCCTTGTGAACTGTTGCGGGATATCTGTTTCCCAGACAATAGATCTTTCCTTTTAACTTTTCCTACACCGGATATTTCTTTTCTACCCGAATCGACATTTCAATACGACGGGTGCTTTATACAAAGCAGGAGATGTTCACTGTACCGATGAAGCTGATCTCGCACATACTAGTAGTTTAAATTTGGTGTGTGTTGTTCTTCTTCATGTGTGTTTTGATTTTTAATTTTCTGTGCCGTACTCATATGATGTCTTTGTTTCTTTGTGTTTCCAATGTAGCCATTGTCTTTGCATGATACGTATTTACAACTACCTTTAGTATCTATCCATATAAGCAAGAGGTTTTATTCATAACAATTATTCATTATTACAATTCAAGGAACTAACATCGACATTTAAGGTACATTAATAGAGGGCTGTGCAGTTATCATGCAACAGGTAAAAAATTAAAGACTTGTGTTCAAACATACTTCTTTGATATCGTCAGATTTATAACTTATGAATTTATTAATTTTTTTGTTGTTCTGCCTAACAAAAGTTCTATTATAAACACGGACATATTACCGTTTCCTGTGATGCAAATGTTTGTAAAATCATTCATGTTATTAGCTAGGCTATGGAATAGCCTAGCTATATAGATAGTTCTTGGGGTGGAGTGAGGAGTACGCTTGCGCAGCGAGGAGAACGCATGCGCAGAAGACTATTGACCAATAGGAATTTCTGATTCTCGAAAATCAAAATGGCGTCCAGTTTCGTCCTGATAAAACGGGGCGGGGTTTAATTTTTTCTGTTTCCTTGTGGCAGTTGAAAAGTATTATAAACATTTACTACAGGTGGTACTGGGAACAGTTTTGTAGAGGATGATGGGATTGGTATTGCAATATCGCTTAGCCAGATTTATAAATATAGATATGATAAAAAGAATAAGAACAGTATTGTATAAATTTAAAACCTGAAGTTAATAAATAAAGATGAGGTATTGTGCAATAATCATGATATACAAATACTATAAAAGACTTTTCAATTGTGTTATACAAAGCGTGATTGTATTTTGTGGAGATACTTTAGCAATTGAGAACGAAAGGTGGAAAGAGATAGAATTGCGTTCTTTGCGGAAGAATAGGGAAAGAGCTACCCTATGAGAATGCAAGAACAAAAAAAAAAACAACAAAAGCACGAAACTACTTTGAGTTGCTGTTGGCATAAAATTAGAGGTTTGATCGAATCAGTGACTGTTTTATCACATGTGCAGACCAACAGAAGAAATTACAAAGAAGTACCGAGAAAGGCTTACTTCAAGTATTGATTTGAGTATACAAATACATCATGAGCCACCACACCCTTGTCAATCAAACACGCAATTTTCTATCCAAGGCTATTCCAAAGCCCAGCGTATCGTTTTTATTTCATAAAAACCATTATCCGATTTATATCATCCACTTATGTTTATAAAGTCCCCTCGTGTTTTCTAGTTTTGTCAGGAACAATGTCTGTAATATTTATTCTGATGAAATAATATCTTTTTAAAATATTCAATATTCCGGTGGACTAAAATATTCTATAATACTCTTTTGGAACATATACTATGTAAGGAATACACAAAACAGGCGTACTTTTTTGTTCGTCATTTAAATGCATGTCAAAGATTTAATAGATCGAAATCGTGATCTCACCTTTTCCGATATAATAATATCTCCTGAGGTATGTAATACATTTGCCGCAACTATTATATCTTCTGTAGCAATAATCATAATAGTTTACCCATCTCCTTGCACTGCATCTCAAGTTGAAGTCTAAACATAATATCGATATTAGATACACATGCACAGTGAAATGAAACTTTATAATTGTGTAACATCATTTTGGAAAATTCAATAAAGTCGAGGTTTTAACATTATAAAGTTTAATTCAATATACTCAGGCCAAAACAATTATGTACCGTGTGAACTTAGTTTGTGATAAAGCTCAGTCGTGAACAACATTTACTTATCGAATGTCAACTTAAAAAATGCATTATTCACTGTGAGCAATCTTGTACGGCAACGGTTGTTTGTTTCAGCTTCCTGTTGGGAGACTATCAAAAATATGCGTAAAATAATTATGCCCTCAGAATTTGAATACATGTAGAAACATAGAAAACTGTTTCATTTTATTGCTTACAATCTAAGCAATAACGAATAAATCAAAATGATGGTACACACACTTTCACCTTTACTAAATGGCTTTCCAATAATTACTGTAAAGTGGTTTGGTGATCTTATTAAATTTATTATTACTTAAACATTTGGTTTCGTGAAAGCAGGAAGTGGAAATCAGACAAATATTGCATACAGTGGTTCAAACGTAACATGTTTAGGTTTTGATTTTGTATTTTTTCTCTTATCTAGTGTATTATTTTACATATTCTTGAAATAACTATTATCCAAAGATACATTGTAATATCAGTTTCAGATAGATCGACACTTTTGAAATCAATATTTTGAATAACGACATTTCATTTTAATTTTATTTCATTTTTCTTTTATTTATTGACTTTTGTTTCGGTGAAGAGACATATATTTTATAAGTTAAAAACCACAATCTTATCTCCAATCGAGAAAAAATCTAGATGAGATTTATTTTCTGCACGATCTACTATAATAAAAAATGAAAGAATATGGAGTATATGTACATGAGACAAAGTCTCCAGAATTACATTGTAAAACCAAACAATGACACAACGCTTTAAATGTTGTTCTTCATCGTGAGATCACTAATTGACCTTCATCAATAAGCTCGGATCATTATTCATAGTAAGTTCTAAACGTCCCCTCGTGCTGGCTCGCGCAAAATTGATTGGTAATTGTAGAGCAAACTTCATCTATTTTTACTCATGGTTGAATAGGCATGATAAAAAAAAACTGTAATTATGAAAATCATTTTTTTAACAATGTTTTTCTATCCTGCCCTTTTTTCATCGCAAATCGATGTAGTGATGCTCTTATAATCATACAGAAATTGCTTACACTGCGGACACACATTACATCAGTCTGAATGAATCATGACGCATTGTTTTGGTTTGATTCTGGTATCACTGCACAAAGAAAACCACTATGCAATCTTTTCTTGAATCTTATCAGCAATTTTTTGTGATATCGTCTCATGTCAAATGGCGGAATTAAATTCTTACTGGTGGATAAAATGTGGGTTGATATAAGATTGCTTACATCTTCCTCTATAGAAGAACCGGTTCCGATAAAGCCGTGGTCCAAAATTTGATTTGTAATAACCATAACCTGGACCAAACATATTACCGTAACTTGTTTCACCATATCCTTCGCTATATCCTTCTCTATAACCTAATTAAAAAAATATTTGAAATTTCTAAATTAATCGACAAATTACAAAGACCAAAATACGATACAATTTTAACGACGGAGAAACAGTCTCTTAAGAACGCTTTCTTATGAAAAATGTATATATTAATTTGTTAAGAGAAAACACAGAAAGAAACTATATAGAAAATCATGTTAAGATAAACGGCTTAACTTGTTAACATTGTACTGACAAATCTTATACTCTTATTAGAAACTACAGATAATATCTCATTAAATATTTATAGTAAAACATGTCGCTTCAATACATCCTTTCTGAAGTGAATATTAAATCAATAAATTGTTTGAACATGAACCCTTTCATGCCAAATGTCCAACTTAATGGAAAAGAAATTAAAAAAAAATACATTTATCACTTTTTTTTTTAATTTTGTTTTTAGAATTTTGCACGCTAATAAAAACATTATTTTATAAATAAATAATTAACTTGTTATAGTATTTACATAATGGTAGACTAAACAAATGCTTAAATGCGCTGAAATGTAAAATTCAGAGACAATATTAGAACAAACAACACCATCTTCACTGCAAAATAACAATAGTATAATCTGCCTAGCGTGAGGGGCAGAAAGACTTTTCATGGGATGCAGGATCAGCATTTTTTCAGCTGTAGTTCAGGACCAACCTGTATTTGCAATGTCATTTTTTGAAAGCTCATATTAAAAACAATTATCATGAATGATTGGAAAATTACATTTCCTAGGGATTCTACGTTCAGACTCATAAGGGTGTGACACGCCATGCAATCATAAATGAGAAAATGCATGAGGGTAATTCTTGTTATAGCTTTTGTAAATTCTTGGGGGAAAATTTAGAGTGTCAAACATCTAAACATATTTCAAATATATTTAGAGAAAGTTCTTTTTAAATAAGAGTTAATTACATAAGGCTGTCATATCACATTCTGGGCAAAAATTTTAAGGAGTTAAAAGATTGTCCTAACATAAAAGCATTGCTAGCAGTGGGTAGACCAAAAATTGTAAAATGGTCGAATTATAGTGCCGTACGAATTGAAACCAACAATTTCAATACAAATTTATTTCACGTCACCTTACCTTTGTTATAAATAATGTAATATCTGTTTAGTTTTCCAAAGCATCCGCTAGTTACATGGGTTTTTCTGTAGCAGGCATTAAAGTAGCTGTACCATTGGTTTGTACTGCACTTTAGCCTGTAATCTGAACAGAAATGGCATTGTTTATCATTTTAACATATATTGATAAGGAATTGTACATTGTAGACTGATGGATTAATGAGTTAAGTAGCCTCGTCTTTCTTCTATGGTGAATAAAGTAGTTATTGTATTGTAAGGAAACGTGAATAAACTTTCAAGAACGGAATTTTGCTCAATCATTATGCAGATTAACTTTTTTGTTTAGTTTTTTGCTCCGATATTAACATAATGTTGATAAGAATAGATAGCCAATGAGCCATACATGCCACCAACACTTAAATGCTTTGGCCTTACGATTCATTGAGAGTCAATATATCCTCAGGGAACAAATAAAGGGATATGGAGTAAATGTACATGGGACAAAAACCCTATAAATATATTGTAAGATTTAGCAAATGGGACAACGCTTTCATTGTTGTTCTTCATCTTGTAGTCATCATGAGGTCTTTAACAAGGAGCAAACACTCCTACCTCACAGTAAGTTCGAGACGGCCCCTAACACCGGGTTGAGCGGAATTCACTTGCTAAATACCGAACAACGCTATATCCATGTATCCACAGTGTGACGGGTGCTGTTAACAGAGCAGGACATGCTTACCCTTCCGGAGCACCTGATGTCACTCTCAGTTTCACTGGAGTTCACACTGTGAGTGCCTTTGTTCTGAATGTTGTGGTTTCTGGTTCTGTGCTTTGTGTCTGTCTGGCGTCATTGTTTTTGTGTCTAACGTCATTGTTTTCTGTGTTCTCGTTTTTGCCCTGTCTTTGGACTTCGATTTTTGTGAATTTCACCCCTTTGTTCCTTCGGTATTCTACTGCCGTTGTTTTTGTCATGGTTGCGGGGTCGTCAACAAGCAAACGCATATCGGACAGGATACTCTTATAAACAAGAGTAAAAGATAAAAAAAAAATAGCAGATACTGCTCGACGATCTACATCTTCTTTGGACTTACATCGAGAATTTGACTAAAATGGTCTTCTCAATTCTAAAATTTATGCCATAAGGAACGACTTGAATTCCCCAATATTGACAGCAAATATAATCCGAATTCTCCTAGTGCATGTTTCACAGTTGATATCTAGCACCAATTTTGCTGACGTATACATTAGGCATAGTTATCTCCGTGACCGCCTTATTAATCAAGACTTCTTAATGTATTTTACGTTTATCTTTTTGTCACTTTTGTGTTTTTCCTGTGTAGTTCCCTGGCAGATTGTGGCATTAGATTATATTTTTTTGCCATTGCAGATGTGTCCTCTTATCTCTTTTATTTTATTACAAAAAAAAAAAAAAAAAAAACAAAAACAAAAACAAAAAAACCAACAAACAAACAAACAAAAACAAAAAAATATCTGTTTCATACTATTATAAAAAATTTCTTAAGTGGATCTCAGCCCCTTATGGTTAAAGTTTCAGTCCGGCGGACTGTGATTCACGATTAATTGTTTCCTTAGTACTGTGATGAACATTTCTTTTCATTATCTGCGACCTTTGAATAACAATTGCTTTTGAGTTACTACCGGTCACTCCGATATAGAAGGGGAGTTTTGGCATGCAATAAACCGGTTTAACCCACCATTTATTTTGAAATGCCTGTACCAAGTCGGAACCATTGCGGTTGACAATTTCCTGGTGCTTTGTCATTTTGCCCCATCCATTTTGGTTCGTCAAACTCTGTTTGGTTATGTTGTTACTACCCTCATTTTCCTCATAGTCATTAGTTATTCAAGAAAAACAGTGTGGTACTTAAATAATATCATATATATAAAAATTTCTTATTTTAAATTAAAAAGGCAACTTACTTTTCCCTCCGTATGAAAATCTTCCTCTATTAATCCTTGGTCCATGGGCTACCTTAGAGTAATAGATGTAGAATCTGTTTGGACCACTATATTCAGTTTTTGTTTCTGAATATTCAGTAGGATAGGCATATTCACCTGTTGTTAAAATATATTTAAATATTTTTCATTGCATTTTATGAAGCACAAAAATTTAGTATGATATGTTATGTCAGGTGTTATTACAAAAAAAAATGAAGAGAAATAAATGTAAAAATAACTTTTTCTACAGAAATAAAAATAAATCTGTCAAGAACTAACTTTGAAATTGTCATATGCAAAAATTAAATACACTTTGGTATTTAATTATCCCCGCACTTTCGAAGAAAGTCCGGGGATATTGTTATACCCTACGTCTGTCTGTCCGTCCGTCCGTCCGTATAGGCTATATGCAACAATTCTGCATAAAGATTTTATCCCTAAATCGAAAAATGTAGGAGGCTTTTGTGTCAAAATGCCAAATGTGTCAAAATCAATATCTTTAGCCTCTTGATTGCACCATGATAAGGATAACAAAGTCGAAAGCTTATTGTGCATCTACAGACTATATGCAACAGTTCTACAACAAAATTAAATCCATAAATGTAGGAGGAGTTTGTGTCACATGCCACATGTGTAAGAAATTGACATCTTGGGGCCTCTTGTTTGCACCAAGAGCAATATCAAAAATCCAAATGATTGCGCATCTACAGACTATATGCAACAATTCAACAACAAAATTAAATCCCCAAATCCAAAAATGTAGGAGGAGTTTGAGTCACAAGTAAAGTGTGACGGATGGACGGACTAAAATGCGATTCCATATTTGGTAAATTTCCTGAAAGTCTCAAAGACCACTTATTTTTTGGAATTCTACCTAGCAACCATACTTAAATAGCTTCTTTAATTTAGGACAAACCTTTTCAGCAATTGGATTTCACAAATATTTGATTCCAGTTCTGGTAAATTTCCTGAAAGTCTCAAAGACCACTTATTTTTTGGAATTCTACCTAGCAACCTTATTTAAATAGTTTAGTGAGTTTAGGACAAATACTGTTTATACAATTTGATTTCAAAATTTTTTTATTCCAATCTTGTTAAATTTCCTGAAAGTCTCAAAGACCACTTAATTTTTTCTGCCTAACAACGATATATCTTTAAATACTTTTTGTAAAAATTACAAATATTGTGAAAAAATTATGCCCGGGGGGAACAACTGTTTTCTCAGTCAAACAGGGAGTGTCGGGATAGCTGTCGTTCCGACAACCTCTAGTTATTTATTACAGGTTGGGCAATTACTGTCCTGTGGGACATTAAATCTCCTATCTATATTATTATTATCAACCCAGTAGTCAGTACTTCAGTTCTGACCCGAAAACCGATTTTTTTTGGAAACTTGCAATATCTTAATTAAGGAAATAGGTTTAAAGCTTTGGAGTATCTCCCCAATGCATGGTTGTCCTTAACGTACTTTTCTTAGACTTTTCTATTGAGATCCAATTGGTTTTTTGTTCTGTTCGGCTTGTAGTTAACATGGTGTGCAGAATCATGATTGTATTAGATATTTACAGCAGAGTTCACATTATATCTGCATTCTTTGTCTTTGTACTAGATAACTTGGAATACAATTTTAATATTTGTAGCTTTAGGGTGGTCGGAAATACTTAAATTTGCTGTAATTAAAAGTTGTATAATATATGATAATAAATAGTTTTGTTTTAGATATTTGACCCCACTTGTGACCACTCATTTTTCTAATCTTACCACAAAAAGAAAATATACATCCTTTTTTATTATTTTTCATACGTTTTTGTAATTTTAATTTAAATTCTTATAAAGCTGTATAAAGAATAAAGATTTTAGTTTCAGATCCAAGTTTTGACCACTAACTCCTCTCAGCACAAAGGATCTGTAAATAATTTTTTTTCCTGATTTTTTAAAGTATTTTTTTTATCCTTTCAGGTAAAACCATATACAGCTGTCTGGAGATTGATATATTTATTTCAGATATCTGATCCCAGTTGTGACCACTCATTATGCTCATCACAGCAAAAAGGGATAAGAAAATTCCACCAGAGCAAAACAAATGCTTAAAGTATTTTTATCGCTTATGATTATATATATATATATATATATACATACAAGAAATAATTCCTTTTTTTCACTGAAATATCTGTGTTAGCATAAATATTTTTTTTATTAAATATAGCTTTCTGTCTTGGAAGAATTTTTTGTCACGAGACGCAACGTTAATATATATATATATATATCAAAATGTTGTTACAATTAACGTGGAGATGGACGATCAAAAAAAATTGTTTATAATATAAGTATCGTCGTTCAGGAACAATAGGGTCTGTAAGGCTCGTTCAATTTCGAAACTTAAGGGTACATAAAAAACTTGAACGTCATAATGCTCAGACGTCATGCTTGGGCGGTAAATGTGTTGGAATTGCAACTTTATCGTGAATTCTCGGTAGTCACATGATCACATGACGAGACTTACAGACCATATTGAAACGATTGAGGTTGATTTTATTATACCTACCTCTTCCATACACAGTAACTGCAACTGCAAAAACAGTAAAAATATTACGCAAATATTAAAATTGTAAAATAATATAAAAAAACAACAAAAACGCGCTGATGACCCAAAGCAACACAAGAAAAAAAGCAAACTGCAGAACCTCCAGTTACAAAAGATGTCTAGTGACATATGCCACTATCAAAGAGCATAAGAAAAATCAAGAATGATGTTTTTTCAATCAATTGAAATACTAATGAATTTTAAATGAGAAAAAAATTAGAATGAAGTAAATGAAAATTAATTATTAAGCTATTAATTGAAGTGCAGAAATTAGTTAAATTTACAAAAACAGATTACAAAATAAAAAAACCAAATAAATTCGACCATGATGAATAGTTTGAAAACATTCAAACATTACATTGAAAGAGAATTTCGAATTATAGAAGAATAATAGTCTAAAACTTCTTAACTCTTTGCAAAAGGAGGAGCAGAGAAGGCAATTAAAACTGTTATCTAAAGCCTTGGAAGTAGAAAATCGTTTTATGTACAATTATAAAATAAATTTTGTAATGAATAATGAACAGCTTGTATGAATTGTGAATTACTTGTATGGATAACAGAGATAATTGTGATGAGTATATAAAAATGCCATGCAAATGGTGAATAAAAGGATATGGAGTAACTGCACATGAGTCAAAGTCTCTACATGTAAAACAAAGGAAGAAAGATGTATTTTATTGTTGTTCTTCATCTTGAAGTCACCATGAGGCCTTCAACAATGAGCTATGATATTTTGTATTTGAAATAACAAAGATTTAATACAGGAATACCTAATGAGATATGATTGTTTCTGAAACACACTATATCATCCAAATTGTAAATATCTGTGTCAAAACTTATTTGGTATATTAAATGCACTCGGTGCAAATATAGCAAAACTAAAGATCATGAAAAACGGCTATTATTTGTCATATATTTGTCATACCAGCCCAATAGTTTGACTTGTCTGACATGAAAAAATTACCTTGCGTTTTATAGAAATTTACTGTTTTTATCAAAACTCCAACCCCTTAAAATACTGAGGGTTCATCCCGTGTATAGCACTCGATTGATGTCCTGAGTACTGAATTTGGTCTCCCGTTTCGATACTTTTGATAATGAGTACTTTTTTTACTACTTTTGGATTAGGGCTCTCCATATCGTTTGATTTTAATGAATCTGGTGAAAATTTACCCCTTGAAACACGCGTACAGCATAACGAAATGTAACATTTATTATGCAACTTTGGTATTGATTGTATTTAAAAAAATATACATTAAAACGGCTTATTTGAAATCATTGATAAAAACAAAAGAAAATAAAAAAAAAACCTAAAAAATGAAATTTTTATATAATTTAATTTGAAAAAGATAACAGGAACCAATTACAATGGCCGAAAATAACTATAACATGCCACAATCTAGTAGGGATTTGCGTAAGAAAAACAATAAAAGGACGAGAGATAAACGTAGACAACGATAGGAACCTTGGGATAGCCTGACTAGGTTCCGGCACTATCAATAGCTAGCGGTATGGTTAAAACTCCGTTACAAAAAGTGTTGAAATGATAATTACTAACAATAATTAGCAAACGAAAGGGAAATAAACCATAATCATTTTATTAAGCAAATAATTAATACATGTAAATTATTCTCTAAATAAGCAAGTTAAACAAACCGACATTTTATGAACATTTTTAATTTTCTAAATTTACAGATGAAATTTATCCTGCAGAATTTACTTTAAATTAATTCAATAGCAGCAGTGATTATACTCCTTTTCTTAATCTTGATATTTCAATAAATCAAGGAAAGTTAAACACTGAGGTTTATGATAAAAGAGATGATTTCTCCTTCCCTATAGTCAATTTTTTTTCCCATCTCGACGGCGATGGTCCCTTAGCCCCTTCTTACGGGGTCTACATTTCACAACTTGTTCGATAAAAATGAGTATGAAGTGATGTTTCTGACTTCAACGACCGAAATCTTTGTCTCACTGAAAAAACTATTGCATCAAGGGTTTAGATATCATAAATTGATAAAAACATTCTCTGAATTTTATTATAGATACATTGACTTATTAAGAAAATTTGGTTCTACATACAGGGCTCTTATACATCAGGGCATTTCACATCCAAACTTCTATGGCAATATCATTTACAAAGCCCAAAAATTCTCCTTCCAAACCTATTAATCCGTTTAACAAACTTATTCATAAAGGATATAAATACAGCATTGTTGTTAAATCTTTACTTCTAGTTTTTGTTGGCAAAAATATTGATCATCCCCTAAATGCTGTACACCATAACTAAATTTAATTTTTTTTTTTGATATTGGCAATATTTGGCATTGCACAATATCATGTTCTTCTCTCATAATTGATGATGTTGTAAAACCAAATCTTTTTAGAAGTATTTCAATTGAAGTTTCATATGTAGAAGGCTTGATATCACAGTCAACGGAAATCATGTCCTTAGCTAGCGGTCAGTAACTGCGAGCATTTGTCCGAACAGTACCTGTGTGTATTGTCTTCATGTTTTATGTACTTCGTTGTAAGGGTACTCGTCTTGATAAGTTGGACTTTTTTCTAGTTTGATTTTTACTGTGAGTCTTTTGTGTATTTATTTTTTAGCCATTCACCACACATAGGGGAGGGTTTGGATCCAAGAAAACGAGTTTAACCCCACCGCAATTTTTGCGCCTGTCCCAAGTCAGGAATATGTTGGTCATTGGCTTGTCCCTGTCTTCTTATAAAATTTTAGTTTCTTGATATTTGGATTATTGGATGTGGTTTGTTTCCATTGATTTATTCACTTTTTTTACCTTTTTGGAGACATTTAGGGCTTGCTATGTGGTGTGAGGTTCCTTACTGTGTTGAAGACCGTACGGTGACCCCTAGATGCTTTGTATTGGATCGTTGTAACCAGAATATGGGATGTTGTCTCCTTGACATTTACCCCATTTCATTTCTTTTTCATATTCGTACATATTATATCCCATGCATTACATGCCCAGATCAAACAAACCGGTTATCGAAAGCTATATTTTCAGAACGTCTAAATAGTTGAGCGGATTGGGGCACTGGCAGTGATTCCATTGATATTACAACAGTAATAGGTGTACCCATAAAGAGGAAACAACCAAATGTGTGCCAAAGTTTCTTTAATGTCTCATAATAAATGTATAAATAAGTGTACATATGTATAGATAATATAGGCCTCCAAGTTATTAAGTCTTACCTTTATTTACGGGTTTTTTTTAACTCCATTTGTTTGCTTATAAATGTTTGTACTTTTTCATATAATCTGTGACATTGATACGTTTAGATACCTTTTCGCTGTTTTAATGTATCATACTTTCATTTTTTTTGTCTTTCAAATGTTTGATCCGCACTAGTGAGACACAATATACTCAACAAGAAAGTTTAGGGCCATACTTATTTAAAATAGCGTTTCTTTATTTTGTCTCGATGCATGAGCATAACCATTTATTCGATCGGCAAGAAATTTTGTGAAAACATCAGATACAGTGTTCTATGACTGATTGTGTAGGGTATGATATAGTAATATTTAACTGTGTTATAACACTCAGCTAATTTGTTATGGAAAATGGAAAACTATGGACCTTAACTTTTTTGTTGAGAATATGTAGAAATGGCCATATGTAGATACTAAAATTTGGGTGACTTGGGATTTATTTATTATTTAACTTTGAATAATACAAAATGGGGTTTTAATTTAGTTTATCTCCTCGCCTTTTTCTGAAAATGAATTAAAAATATATACATTGATAAACGTACAAAAAATTTATGCTTTATTAAATACGATATATAACAAAAAGTAATGTATTCTATTGTCAGTTGTTAGCAAGGTTTTTGGAGATTTATTATTATGTCCATTATTAAAAGGCAGACGTTGTCTTGAATTTTATTTTATTTCAGTAATGGTAAGCCGTCCTCGCAAAGAGAATATGGTTAATCAAAACAAGATTTGAAACAAGGCATCTTCTTCAATATTTAAACGGATGAAATGATTTTACTCTTAGTTTAATTTATCTAATAACACGTTTGAAAGACCAAATAGAAACCTATGAAAGAAATAAAAGAACACTTATAACATCTCATTACGGAAAGAAAATGTTTTGACCACCGAAAAAAAAACTTTCTACTGAACTATACATGAAATTTGAAAGCGTAGTACTGACGTGTTGTAGGTCTTTAATTTGAAATAAACAAAAGAAGGATAAGGAGTAACTTAACATGAGACAATGTCTCTACAAATACATGTTAGAACTAAGCAATGGAACAACGCTTTTAATTTTGTTTCTCATCTTGAAGTCACCATGATGCCTTCACGAATGAGGTTTTTTTCGTACCTCATAGTAATTTAAGATGGCCCCTAGCACCGGTTTGAATGAAATTCATTGCTTAAGGATGGTAACTTATCAGGTTTTTGAATCCGTCTCTGACTTTCGGAATTCTCTTATTTTATCCACAATGATGCATTAGAAAATTTTGCACACTGACCCCCACTTTTCTTTTCAAAATATGTTTGTATACATTTTGAATAAACATTTGACAAAATTTGATGAAATTCTTGATATATCTTCATTGTATTCCAAAGGGCGACTGTCTTAATGCTAAATAAATGAAGAATCAAGAGGAGTTCAGTTTCCCGCAAAAATTTTAGGCACTTAAATCTCAAAAAACGGTCACACTTACCTATCAATATTTTTTGCTTAAAATGATGTATGATCGATGTTCTAATAAATAAAGATACTAATTTTAAAATCTTGATATAATGAACTTGAGGAGGGACCATCCTTAATGTCGAACTATGCTATATCCATGTTTGCTTCGGACCATGGTTGTGGGGTAATCAACAAACATATATTTTACTGCCAAAGTGCTCTTACAATTACTGTCATCTGTTGAAGGACAAAAACTCTAGTTAAGCTCGTAAGACTTACAGTTGGATATAATGAGTTTTCGCTTGACGAGTAAGTATTCTCTTGACGTATTACTTTTTAGTAATTTCTTTAAAATTCAAATTGAATAAAAAATAGACATCAACGCTATGATGAGTTTAAATCGTAAAGGGATACTTTAAAACAAAGGAAAATATAATATTATAATACTTACGTGCACCCAAAAGGGCCCAGAATGCAAGACAATTAGCCATTGTGGCAAATGTGACTCTACTTCAGAAATTTCCTTCTTTTATATAGATGGAATATTAAAAAATATTTAACCATCTGTGCACTAATCTTGTAAAACATTGTCTGACGGAAGGATTTATGTTGTTTTAATTTTTGCTTTGCTTTTTAATTTCACTCTTCAAAGATTTGTGTATTGTTTCTTTCCAATTCATAAATATGTTCCATTTCAGTTTTTGGTATTCTTCAGAGAAGTTGTTGTTTTAAATCATGTTCATTTCCGATTCACTGAACTTGTAGACTTAAGTATTTTATTTATCTTTGTTTTATACTATTTATTTATGCAAAAAACTCCTAATCAAGGAAGTATGTAGCTTATATGTGTTTTTTAATGAACAATTACGTTATTTGGACGGTGTTTTGTGTAATCAAGTGCACAGACAAGCATAAACAAAACAAGAATTTTTACCAGAAATAAATATAAACATGCACATGTTACATCGATACAGAAAAACTGATGAATATGTAAATATTATATTGCATATAAGAGAATTGATAGAAAGGCTGATTTGATAAAAAGCTGCTAACGACGAGTCTTGCGCAGGGCATCAAGAAATTACAGAATCAAAAGCACTGCAATGTAGTCATTCCACAAAGACATCTACCTGATAGATTGTTGCGTAATATTTGTGCCCTGTGTATATCTGAGCATCAAGGACAAAAAGGGAGACTAATCTTAACAAATATCTTAACTTATAAATAACCCAAGCAAACAGCTGTAAGATGAGATCATTAAAATTCAAACATACAATAAAGAGGCAGCACAAATGCAAAAATGATAAACTAATACAAAACAAAGAGACAAAAATGTATAGAACCGACATCAATACAAAGCACTTGTAGTGGGAACCCCTCAAAAAGGTCGCAGTTGTCATTACGTGCTCAAGGAAAGGTAAGCATGATCTCCTCTCAATGCTGTAAAAAGTGCGCTGGTAAGTCATAGTACATGTAGGTGATTAACTCTTGTTCTACTCAAAAATGTATATCCTCATTTGTGTATTTAGTGATTGCATCGATATGTTCTGTACAAGTTGTAATTTTGTACAAATTATAATTTGTACAAAAATTTTGTACAAATTATAATTTGTATTTTCAGTTTGTACAAATTACAATTTGTACAAAATTAGGTTGTTCAATTATAATTTGTACAAAATTATCCGAAAAACTTTTTCCGAACAAATTTTACATCATTCTCTATACTCTATGTCAAATGACTAAATACCGAAGTTACTGTGAAATGATGAAACTAATGAAAATATGTTTAGGAAATGATGAAATAAATGATTAATAAAGTAGAGCACACTAGAAAATTTGACAAAATTTTGTATTATTATTTCTATTAATGAAAGTATTATCAGAGAAAACCATGCACCATGACAATAGAAACATAACGTCATTTGTACAGTAAAATTTATACAACTCCGACATCCGTGGAAGGGATAGTAGAAAACAGTTTGAGTCTAGACATTTCAAACTATTATATTGTAAACCTAACATTTAGGGCAAATATTTTTTTATACATATCCATGGGGTGGAAGCTATTGCATTTGGTGCGATCAATGCTCCACTGTAAGTACGTTTTTACACAAGACCTCAAATTGTTATGTCGTATTATCTATGTGTTTAATCGTTTCTCCGACATGGGCACCCGTTAAGTTGGGATAACTCAACAATGGATAACATTTAATGTGGTATCCATCAGAAAAAACTTAATCATGAATTTTAATCTGAACTATTCATTATTGACTATGCAGTCAACAATAACAGTAGCTGCTTTTGTGCTATTAAACTTCAATCTCTAGTGTACAAACTGGAAATACAGGTATTTTGAAGATTTCTGTATGAAAGGAAACTAGTTGCAGCACATATTCGCACAGCTCCACAAAAAATTAAAAAGCAACACAAGCGAAATTAGTCACAATGGTCACATGAATTGGTGTTCGTTTTTGAGGAATTTGTTGAAAGCTATCGAGGTGATCATGTTGATTACAGTTCTGAATTACTCTGATATAAACAATATTCATACACAAAAATTCATTATACAAAATTTAGTAAAATTGTTTTATGTGATCTATTATATGAAAATAAAACACATTTTCATTAATTTCGTCATTTTCTGAACATATTTTCATTAGTTTCATCATTTGAAATAACATAAAGCAAATGATGTAAATTTGTACAAGTTGTAAGTGATTTTTGGCTTAATTTTGTACAAATTATAATTTGTACAACTTAATTTTGTACAAACTGAAAATACAATCTATAATTTAACAGAATTTTTGTACAAATTATAATTTGTACAAAATTACAACTTGTACACAACAGATATATCAAATTACTGTTAAGATTCTTTAGTACAAGATGTTCTAAATAAACAACGAAAGGATATCGAGTGAATGCACATGAGACAAAGTCTCTACATAGACATGGTAGACCTAAGCAAAGGAACATCGCTTTTATTGATGTTCTACATCTTGAAGCCGGTATAAGCCCTATAATTATTAGATAGTAAGTTAAAACGGCCTGTAGAATCGGTTTTAGTGGAATTTCTTCTAAATGTCAAAGAACGCTACATCCATGTCCATTCTGGTCATTGTTGCAGGATCGTATACAATTATAAAATCAAACTAAGTCTTGCAAAAATCTCTTACAAAAACTTTTATCCGTTGCCCGACAGAAGCACTTTGTCTAGTGACTCAATCTAGTGGACGATTTCAACATGTAGACAAACGCAGGCCACTCATTAATTAGAATGTAAGAAAACTTGGTATAATAAAATAATGAGATGTGGGCACTATAAACAGGGGGTCTGAATAACGTTTGAAAAAAAACTTAAATAGTAAATTCCAAATTTTGAAAGTATGATAGAATATCAATGCGAGAAATTCTCCCACGAACAAGTACACCATAACACAAATATAGAGAGAACACATCTTATTGTGTAAGTGTAAAGGACAATAATTTCCCTCTGTTTGACAAATATCTGTTCAAATTACAGACAGAACAACAGAGAATGGGTAATGAATTGCAGAACTTGGTATACCGGTGAAATTTGTTAAACAACCGAAATCATCACGCTTGTCGTAATGTTTTGACTTCATATGATTAAAGTTATCAATATAAAGTTCAAGAACAGGTATCAGCTGGTGACGGTGGAATCAGTGATCTCTTCAATTACTTGTTCATTTTTGTACATATTGTGAATGTTATTCTAAAATTCAGAATTTTGCATTAAAGGACATCATTTAGTATCACAGGTCCATTTCTCCAGTGCTGTTTCTTTAAATACTTTCAATATCTGAACTTTATAGGTTTCGTTCAACTCAGAATTATCTCCCTTATACATGTATGCAGCATAGCAAAATTTACTGTTAATTATGCAATTTGGGTATTTTTGCAGTTTCTACAAAGCGCTTCCCTTAGCTGAACTCGGTTTTACTATCTAATGCCCGAGTCTAGCTCAAATTTCTCTAAAAAGATTTTATACTCAAGAAGTCATCTCTTCTCTTTTTACCTATTGAAGCAATTAGAATATTAAATGGCTTGTTACATGATTTTGTTTCATCAACTTAGTTGAGACATCATTTCATTTGTGATACATAGGTTGTTCCATTGATTCTTGTGCAATAACTCCTTTGCTGAAAAAGCAAGAGCTGGCACCCAATGGCAGCCTGATATACCCCGCTCATTGAACCCTATCTAATTGTATAGGGACACAATACATGTGTGGACACAGTACAAGTGTGGACACAATACAAGTATTAACACAATGATATAATCCTAGTAACCAACATGTTCAACTGTAACTGTCTGCACAACAATTGAATCTGCCTTACATTTTCAAAAGAAATTGTGTCGAAAAATTCCATATATTGTACAACAATGAAAAACAATGACGTCTCGCCAAACAGATGTGCTTACGGTGTAATCTTGAAATCCAAATATACGATCAATTGGACCATAAGGAAGCTCTGTGCAAATCAACAATTGAATCCCACTTCAGAAATATTGTACAACAATGAAAAGCAATGACGTCTCGCCACACAGGAAGTGCTTACGGCGTAACCTTGAAATCCGAATACATGATAGATTGGACCATAAGGAAGCTCTATGCAAAACAACAATTGAATCCCAGTCTTAAAGTGTCAGAAAAAATTGTGACGAAAAATTAAATATATTGTGCAACAATGAAAAAAAATGAAGTCTCGGCAAACAGGAAGTACTTACTACGCAACCATGAAATCCGAATACACAATAGCTTGGACCATAAGGAAGCTCTGTGCAAAAGAACAATTGAATCCAACTTACAGTTTCAGAAAAAATTGTGACAAAAAATTCCAGAAATTGTACAACAATGTTAAAACAATGACGTCTCGGCAAACAGGAAGTGCTTGCGGCGTAACCTTGAAAACCGAATACACGATAGATTGGACCATAAGGAAGCTCTGTGCAAAACAATTGACTCCTTCTTACAGTTTCAGAGAAAATTGTGACGAAAAAATTCCATATATTGTACAACAATGAAAAACAATGACGTCTCGGCAAACAGGAAGTGCTTATGGTGTAATCTTGAAAGCAGAATACACGACAGATTGGACCATAAGAAAGCTCTGTGCAAAAGAACAATTGAATCCCTCTTACAATTTCAGAAAAAATTTGTGACGAAAAATTGCATATATTGTACAACAATGTAAAACAAAGACATCTCGGCAAACAGGAAGTGCTTATGGCGTAACCTTGAAATCCGAATACACGATAGATTGAACCATAAGAAAGCTCTGTGCAAATCAACAATTGAATCCCACTTACAGTTTCAGAAAGAATTGTGACGAAAAATTCCATATGTTGTACAACAATGAAAAACAATGACGTCTCGGCAAACAGGAAGTGCTTATGGCGTAACATTGAAATCAGAATACACGATAGATTGGACCATAAGGAAGATATGTGCATAACAACTATTGAATCCCTCTTACAGTTTCTGAAAAAAATTGTGACGAAAAATTCCATATGCTGTACAACAATAAAGCTAGAGGCTCAGAGACTGAGCCTGTTTCGCTCACCTGACAAAATGCCTCTATGCCATGCATGAGCAATTATTACCAATGGGGTCTAATATTTAGCTAAGTTCTCCATTACATGTAGCACCTGTTTTTGTCTTATCCTATTGGAATGAGTAATTTTTGCAAAGGACCTTCTATACATTTAGTTAAATTTGCTTGAACAGTTTCTGAGAAGATAATTTGATGAAAAGGATGGCTTTCTAACTGGGCTCCAATGTTAAACTATGTTCTGCAGTGGGGGCCATGTTTTTTACCGGATCAAAATGAAATGAGTAGTTTTTGTTAAGTACTTTCCGTACATCATTCCACTAAAGTTTGGTTGAATTTGCTTCAGTGGTTTCAGAGAAGAAAAATGTGATTTTTCCCATAGGTTCCAATGTTTAACCTTAAAGTTCCACACTGGCGGCCATGTTGTTTATCGGATCGGAACAAAATGAGCAATCTTCATAAAAGACCTTAAGTACATCATTCATGTAAAGTTTGGTTAAATTTGCTTCAGCGGTTTCAGAGGAGATGATGAAAATGTGATTTTCCCCTAGGGTCCAATGTTAAACTAAGTTCCGCGCTGGCGGCCATGTTTTTTATCGGATTGGAACGAAATTAGCAATCCTTGTAAAGGACTTTCAGTACATCATTCCTGTAAAGTATGGTTGAATTTGCTTCAGTGGTTTCAGAGCAGAAGATGAAAGTGTGATTTTCCCATAGGGTCCAATGTTAAACTAAATTCCGTGCTGGCGGCGATGTTTTTTGTCGGATCGGAACGAAATGAGCAATCATTGTTAAGGACCTTTGGTACATCATTCCTGTAAAGTTTGGTTGAATTTGCTTCAGTGGTTTCAGAGCAGAGGATGCAAATGTGATTTTTCCCATAGGGTCCAATGTTTAACCTAAGTTCCGCGCTGGCAGCCATGTTTTTTATCGGATCGGTACGAAATGAACAATCTTTGTAAAGGACCTTTAGTACATCATCTCTGTAAAGTTTGGTTGAATTAGCTTCAGCGGTTTCAGAGGAGATGATTGATTGATTGATTAGTTAGAGTTTAACGTCCAATGAGCAATATTTCAGCTATATCAGGACGAGAACAAGTTAATCAATTCAAAACAAATTGTAAGTAAAAGAAGAAAGAAATAAAGGTGGAAGGGACAACCGGGGCAACGACTTTTGATTGCCACTGGAAAAGGGGACAAATGGGTAGGGGCAGGAAATTTAGCCTTCTTTACGACACCCAGTGCGTCTGCTATAGAAGGGGTCTTTATACTGCATGGAGCGTGGCGTTTCTCCACACAGTTTGGCTACAATGGTTCGCGGTCAGGCTTTCCGTATTATGACCTGACTACCCCGCAAAGACAGGGCATTCCCCTATCCACCACCTGGGGACGCGCCCGGCAGCTCTGTAGCCAAAGCCCCTGAAAACCTATTCAGGTGCCGGGAAAGGAGATGATGAAAATGTGATTTTCCCATAGGGTCCAATGTTAAACTAAGTTCAGCGCTGGCGACCATGTTTTTATCAAATCTAAAAAAAATGAGCAATCTTTGTAAAGGACCTCTAGTACATCATTCCTGTAAAGTTTGGTTGAATTTGCTTCAGTGATTTCAGAGGAAAAGATGAAAATGTGATTTTTACCATAGGGTCCAATGTTAAACCTAAGTTTCGCCCTGGCGGCCATGTTTTTCATCGGATCGGAACGAAATGAGCAATCGGAACGAAATGAGCAATCTTTGTAAAGGACCTTTAGTACATCATTCCTGTAAAGTATGGTTGAATTTGCTACAGTGGTTTCAGAGCAGAAGATGAAAGTGTGATTTTCCCATAGGGTCCAATGTTAAACTAAGTTCCGTGCTGGCGGCCATGTTTTCTGTCGGATCGGAACCAAATGAGCAATCATTGTTGAGGACCTTTAGTGCATCATTCCTGTCAAGTTTGGTTGAATTTGCTTCAGTGGTTTCAGAGCAGATGATGAAAATGTGATTTTTCCCATAGGGTCCAATGTTTAACCTAAGTTCCGCGGTGGCGGCGAATTTTTTTATCAGATCGGAAGGAAATGAGCAATCTTTGTAAAGGACCTTTAGTACATCATTCCTGTAAAGTTTGGTTGAATTTGCTTCAGTGGTTTCAGAGAAGAAGATGATTATGTGAAAAGTTAACGGACGACGGACGGACGAACGGACGACGGACGCCGGACGCCAAGTGATGGCAATAGCTCACACTGACGCTTCGGGTCAGGTGAGCTAAAAAACAATGAAGTCTCGGCAAACAGGAAGTACTTATGCAGTAACCTTGATATCTGTATATACACATTGGACCATCATGAGAAAGCTTTTGCCAAACTATGATTTCATTCTGTAAAGTAGTTGTTGAAAAAAGTGTTGTTACGGACAGACGAACGAACGGCCACTGGAAAAGGGGACAAATGGGTAGGGGCAGGAAATTTAGCCTTCTATACGACACCCAGTGCGTCTGCTATAGAAGGGGTCTTTATACTGCATGGAGCGTGGCGTTTCCCCACACAGTTTGGCTACAATGGTTCGCGGTCAGGCTTTCCGTATTATGACCTGACTACCCCGCAAAGACAGGGCATTCCCCTATCCACCACCTGGGGACACGAAAGGGGACGGACAGACAGAGTGATTCCTATATACCCCCCCCCCAAACTTCGTTTGCGGGGGGTATAATTAAGAACATCGATATCAATGAAATGATACCATTTTGTTCAAAGCTAAAAAAAACTGAGTGAAATAATCTTTACAAGGTAAATCCTCATCGCTCACTTTCAAACCCTTTGAAAATATATATAGCACCGCTTTTACGAATTAAAATATTTACTGCACGAAAAACGCGGTAGCGTTTTGAGTGCAATAAATATTTAAATGACTAAGGTGGTGCTGTATATATGATTTTAATATGACCAATGAAAAACGTTTTACCGACAGTGCGTTAAATATGATTATGATTTTTAACATGAATGACAGGTAGCAATAAACAGAGCCTTAAATGTACAATTAGCACGTGATTTAAAAGGAGATTTCAACGATAGGTGGACTGTCGCGTAGCAGTTTATCAGGTAATTCGGTGGTTTTTTTTTTAAATCAGACACGTGCGTATCTTGTTTGGAGAATAAACTGCACAAATGAATAATTCTTTCAAAATTCAAAATCAAACTATTTATTTGAATAAAAAATCTTGCATGTAAACGGCTACGCAACAATAAGGGGACGACCATCTGATTTTCGGGGGTGGGGGTGGGGAAAGGGGCTTGGGCGATTTATTGAATCTTTCTGCCAGTGAAAATAGATATTCTAGTCCCACTTTTCACGTAAATGAATAATTTAATTTTGATTTGAAACCAAAAAAAAATGTTACAACACTAATATACATTATTTGATGTAGCATTTGGCGGAAATAAATAATTGTTTGAGATGGACATGCGACAGTGTTTTACCAGCAGACTAGGCTCCTTTAGCTGGCCGGCAGTTTAGCGGCGAGCATCCCTTGACCCATCTTTCAAAATTACGTATTGTCATATTCTCTCCTTTCAAGATTGTGGTCACGGAGTCAGTAGTCTACCTGTATCGGGTTTTATTCGTATGTTTACTAAACTATAGGGAAGCGGGACAGATAAAGAGGAGGTTTGGGTACCCATAAACCGGTTTAACCCTACCGTTGGCTTTTGCTAGTGCCGGTACCAAGTCCGGCTGTCCCGAGTTCCTATCGTTGTTTACGTTTGTCTTTTGTCTTCTTTGTTTTTTTCCTGTGTAGTTCCCTAGCAGATTGTGGCATGTAATTATAATTTTCAGCCATTGAAGGTGTTCCCTGCTGTCCCTTTCATTTCATGACATGAAAATAAATATTTTTCCTAGATAAAATCGTGTACCCTCACCCCAAAAAGCAAATGGTCGTCCCCTAATTTTCATATAAGTACATAATTTCTACATTTAATGAACATCCACATCGCTCAATAGTCCGAGTTACATCTGCCATGCTGGCGGCCTTTTTTCTATATGTTAGGACCGTGGGCAGGGGATCCTGCGACTTCTGTCAGTACTGGGTTATAAGGTTCCTTTTTAGAAAAGACATTCGCAATGTGTGTTGTATCTTCAGATCATATCCGTTCCTTGACTATAAAGAATTGCTCCTGTAAAATTTGATTGATAATTCGCTGTTTGGGAGGGGGCACTGGTTGGAACAGGACAAGAATAACCGTGCTAAATTTGACAAATTTTGAATAAAGGACATGTACGAAAAGGAACATATAAAAATCGTCTTTCTGACAAGAAAGGCCCCGAGAGAAATTTCCATGGCAAAGGCACTACGATGATAAAGACGGTTATTTACTAATATCAGCTGTTTACAATAATTAAAAGTAGCTTCTGAATTTTCTGAGGGAGGAGTCAATCAATGCATTTTCATCTAATTTGCATGAAGTTAATGCACTGAATCAAGCCCCTCCTATCCGATTGTATTTGTATTGTGTGTAGGAACTGAACTTCTCTACAGTGCAATAACTTCCAAACAGTGAAATTAATGCATTCTACATGGAATATCGGCCTTCAGAGCATTAAAAGATCAAAGGGAATTTTAAAAATCATATTACAATTACATCAAATTGGGGAGAAAAAATGTACATGTACATGGAAGGCAAGTGAAAACCGAAACGTCAGTCTAAAATGGACAATGCAAGGATAATTGCAACATCTGAAAAACAAGCAATGACACAACTCTAGCACGGCACAGAAAAGACACACACACATATACAAAAATGAAAAAACACGGACCAAATAAAAATACCATGGGCGAGATCAGGTGCACCATTGGAGTAAGCATCTCCTGTTGTCTATAAGACACTCTTCGTGTTGAACATGTCAACTCCGGGAGTAAAGTAAAATCCGGTAGAGGAAAAACAAACTCGAATGGCAAGGAAAAAGATCTCTTGTCAATATTGTTATCTAAATTTCATTGAAAATAGGCCGTATTAATTTTGCAGAGTGTTTAAGGTTGTGCAAATATATTTCACTTGGTTTTAGACAAAAATAGTCCTTATGTTAAATAAAGAGAAAATCCAGAGAAATCCATTCTGCAGATTTGTTAATGTCTTATATCTTCTAAAGCACACAGACCTATACATTTCTTTTTACCATTTCATTAGTCTTTAGCTTAATCAATATATACATAAGATGTAATGAAATCCTTGATGTAAACAACATCAGGAGTGAACCTCCTTAAAATCAATACTTTATCAACTTTCACAGAAATTTAGAGTCATTCTATTCTCCCCTTATTAGTCTTTAGTAATTATTTACAACTGAAATCTGATTTTTGTATTCTTTCAATTTTTAAGATACATACACAGAAATTGTCACAAAACACTCATTAAAACTAATAAAATTTTGGCTTTTATGAGAAATAGGATTTTTTATAAACAATACAATTATAATGCTTTCATCATGCCAAATATATCATTACATATAAATAAATGCAATACAAATATCATATAATACAGGTTAACACCGCCCTCACAAAGATTAAAAAAACCTAAATGGCACCAGGGTGCACAAGCCGAGTTAAAACTTCAAATATAATGTGACCAAGTTAATGTGAAGACCCAAATATTTCTAAAATTGTTTATTTATTTTCTTTCCTACCTATTATCCAAAATTCTAAAAATTCAAGCAGGTCTATTTTCTAGTTTCATGCCTTGACATTTCAATATATAAATATATTTTCGGTCACTGTGACCTTCACTGACCTTGACCTTTGACCTACTTTCTCTAAAATCGATAGGGTTCCTCCCCTCCTGGTATCCAACAATATATCCAAGTTTCATTTTAATTGGATGTAAACTTTTGGAGTTATCATACAGACACCAAATTTTTCTGAAATTTTCAGTCTATTTTCGACCACCATGACCTTGATCTTAGACCTACTTTCTCCAAAATCAATTGGGTTCCTTCCCTCTAAGAATCAAATAACATATCCAAGTTTCATTTCAATTGGATGTAAACTTTTTGAGTTATCATCTGGAATCCAAATTTTCCTGAAAGTTTCAGTCTATTTTCGGTCACTGTGACTTTGACCTTTGAACTACTTTCTCCAAAATCAATAGGTGTTCCTTCCATCCTGGTACCCAGGTACCCAACAATATATTCAAGTTTTATTTCGATTGGGTGTAAACTTTTTGAGTTATCATCAGGAAACCAAATTTTTCTGAAATTTTCAGTCTAGTTTCGGTCACCGTGACCTTGACCTTTGACCTGCTTTTTCCAAAATCAATAGGGTTCCTCCCAAAATGGTACCAAACAATATATCCAAGTTTCATTTCAATTGGATGTAAACTTTGGAAACCAATGTTTGACGCCCGCCCGCACGTACGCACGACCGACAGCCCGCCAGCAACACCAAACCAATAGCAGAGTTCAACTTCGTTGCAACTCGGCTAAAAAAAGTTTTAAATAATAAAATACAGCTAGTTAATTGTTAATTTTGTTTTTGCATATGCAATTTTCGACAATTTATGTCCCTTCAGTACAGATCAAACCAAAAGACTGTGAAATCTATATACCGAAATATGTGTAAAAGCTGATAGAGAACAAATTACCAATAGGATCTAAAAGTAAAGCCAAAATCAGCCGAGGACACAGCTATGCGAGAGGGAGATACTCTTTTTATTTTTCAACAAAATGACTCAAAGCAAAACGTATGAGGCTATATTTCATTCAAGATATTATCTACGAAATTATATCAGATGCTTGTAAAAAATCACTACTAACATTAAATCATAGAATTCATACAATTTCATACAACAAACATGATGTTTTAAAAGTACAAATCCGCTAAAAAGGGTAAATAATCGTGCTCTTAAAGTATTTAATGCCAAGCACAATGTTGAAGTGTATACGTTTACTATATATAGACAAGTCTCATTGTTTTCATATAGTTATTTATTAGCATGAACTGCTCAAGATATATCTACTATATCCAGTGCGGATCCAGGGGGTCCAATTCGGAATTGAAAGAAATTTTCGCCGACCGGATAAAGGCGTAAAAATAATTTTTAGGGCGTTTCTTAGCTAAATATTACGATATTCATTAAAAAAAACATGCTTGTCCAAAAAGGGGGGCTTCCACCCCGGACCCCCCCCCCCCTGGATCCGCCTATGATATCCGATGTCTCGAGCCAATTAATAAAGAAAGAAAGCCTTTGGGTGACTGACAGAATTTAAACAATATTTATGCTGTTACAAATTATATCGTTTAATTTATACATATCGACTATCTACTAATCTTTGCAGCCAGTTACAATACCACAGGTGTATAATACAATATTAAAAGTGTATTTGTTTATTATGAATTTAACTTTTTTCCAAGTGTCCAAAAATAAATATTTTGAGGCATAAATAGATTTATACCGGAGTTATTTGAAAAAGAAAAGAAATTGGGTTATGTTAATTTCAGTTTTTGCAGATGGCGATTTTGATAATTATTGTCACCACAGTACAAATCAAATTAAAACATTGTATAAATTTTACATTTATATTTAGTAAATACATTTTTGTATTTTGTTTTTAAATATCAGCCAAAATAATATTTGATCTTCATTTAAGAAATGAAAATATTCTCCAAAAAATTGTTTTAACTTAAACGTTGGGTTATTATAAGACCAATTGAAACCTACCCATCATAGTTTTCTTTTCATTTGTAAAAACAAAACATGATAACTTGGACGTTATTTGTTATAATTAATTTTAATATATATTTTCAATCTCTAACAAAGCATTACTGATCGTCAATTGCTTTCATTTTTTTTTCTTCAAAAATTATGATAATTTAATTGTCTAAACTTCTCCCCAACAACTTTATATTGTGAAGTTCTTCGCGCTATTTCAGAAAAAGGATGGAAAAATTGTAATATTATCATCGATCGATTCTAGCTTATCCAATACATGTAGTATGATACACTCCACCTTCCTTGTTACATATTCATAGAAATAATATCATTAACAATTTTATTGGCCTCTTGTCATACCGGTGTTTATCTTAAGTTTTGTTTATTGGTAATGTCCTCCTCATTTTCCATTCGAAATAATATATGAATTCGCTTTTTTGTTAACATTCATCATTTAGTTTTATATTTAAGGAATATACATTATGTTTCAATGTTCCGGGCTATCGAAATTAGTATAATAATTTGATGTTTTGTATGCTATATTTGCGGCTCAATTCTCATACAAAAATCATCAGGGAGTGCAAAATAAGGTGAGTTATGTATACCATAGTCCATGGACTGTAAGGATAAGTTCTTTAAGTTCTTTAAACTGAACACTTTTACATCAAAAGTTACTTGTATGCATAGGCAAAAATACGACCACTTCTTTAAATTCTTCGATTTTCTTTCTTGCACTCTAACTTATACTGAAAGCTCCTTTCTTATTATATATATTAAGTTCTTTATGTTTAAAAATATATATAGTGTTATCAAAATTATAAAATCGTTTAACAAATGAAAAGTATATGCATATGCTTTTCATTTGATGTATTTTTTCCCAATTTCCTTTTTATCTAAGGATACCTAAAATATGCAGTCCGAGTTAAAATTTTTGTGAAAATGAAATTTTGGCTGATGCTTGAATTCGAATCAACAACTTGTCATTTATTTTATATTTCCAAATTGTGTTATATCATAGAGCAATACTAAAATAAAATTGTGTCTTAGATTTTCAATGTAAATTTTTAGAATTGTCTAAATTATTTTAGCTCTCCAGAATTAAGATAGTCTTGAAGAGTCGTGAAGAATCTAACTTGTATGTCTCTTAATTGCCTTTAGCTCAATATTTTGTCAAGTTTTAAGATTTTATTTTATTTGTGTACTAATTTCTATTAATAAATAATTTTTGTTTTTTTTTTTTGTTTTTTTTTTTTTAATTTTTCTTGCCGCCGTGCGAGGTCCCGGCTTATGAATAGGCCCGCAGCATCCCCTGAGCTTGGAGTATGAGTCGTCCTAACAGAGGACCCCGAGGGAACCCCGGGATATAGAAATAGGACCTAGTATCTCCGGCTTGCGGGGTGTGACCCCTCCTAAACGGAGGCTGACCCCGAGGGTCCCGGGATATAGAAATAGGACCCATTCCGTGGTTGTGCGGGATTAATAAATACACAACCCATCTTTCGGATGGGATGTAAACTCAGGTCCACGTGTTGGAAGAAATGCCACGCTTCATGCACGTTAAAGACCCCTTGTAGCAAGCTCTTTTTGGGATGGTCCGTAGGTGATCGGCTACAAGGCTAAATTCCCCGCCCTTGACGATTTCACCCTATTTTTCCAGTGGCAGTCAGAATTTCCCGTCCCATGGCCCTTTCCATACCACAAAGATTTATTTATTAACAAACTTGTTCTCGTCTTGATATAGCTGAAATATTGCTGAGTAGACGTTAAACAATATTCAATCAATCAATCAATAATTTTTCTTGTTTTGCTTATGTTTTGATTTTTGTCTTTGTTTTGCAACAAATTGTGAAGCAAATGATTAAATTTATATAATTAATTCTCGGGATAGTCAGTCTTGGTATCGACAATAACATAATGGCCTCCAATTGATACTGCCGAACTCTTCTGAAATATATGATTCTTTACCAAACTCTCTATAAGTTTTCAATATGTCATATCTTCTGTAGTGTGACATACAGAATATAAAGCATTTGGTTTTTGATACCAGTTTTATCAAGGGGTATCCCCGTTAGGGCAAGCCTAAGACACTCCGTGCTAAAGCCAGCACCAAAAACCAAATGCCTTGTATCTTGTTTGTCGGTAATTTCTGTTTCAAATTTGTGTAATTTAAAGACGTCAAAATCAAAATCTTCTGGAGACTTTTTTTGTCGGAGTTATCCGCCCATTGCATCTCCTCACTGCTGTTGATTAAGAACAAAAGACGTCATTCATGAAAATGTCGAGAGGAACGGAAGGATTGTGCACACTTGTGCTTTTCATTCAAGGGAGAGAAGTGTTGGCTGATTGCAGTGTTTATTTCATGCATGGCGATTACCGGTGAGTACCAATGCTATAGTTGAAAGGAGTAATCTTGTTTTGTAAATTGCATTCTACGATGAAAGGCCCAAAGAAATCTAGGTCAACAATACTAGAACATTATTTGTAAGAAAACAAATTACAAGTAACTTTTGGAAAATTAATTAACCAGAAATAACAAATTACAAGTAACTTTTGGAAAATTAATTAAACATAGAAATCATAACAAGGTTTACAACATTGGTATTTAAAATATTTGCAATCACTGTCAGATTCAATAACACACGACCTCATTCTTTTTACTGGCATCGGTTCATTTTCCTCGTTTCCATCTGCTCCAAACTACAGATTGAATATCCCTCCCTATATTATCGTACCAGAGCGAAAAACGAACGGCATTTGAGAGTTATCGAGTTTTTATTCTCACCAGCATTTGTATTACGGGTGGTGCATTCGATGGAAGGTTTTGAATTTGATACAGGAATATTTTTTTCATTCAATTTATTTGTGCTATTTTCATATGAGGATGCTGTTTGTCCAAGAGGTTTTGTCCTTGATAACATGACTGACATTTTTGTTGCGTTTTTAAACTGTTTTTAGTTTTCAGCATAGTTGTTGATACTATCTAATGATTTGTGACTGATGTGCTGGTTGTTTTACGACCAGAGTGGTTTTTTAATTTCCTTGTTTTGTCAATTCTTGATTTTTCAACTGCCTTTTACTTTGAGTATTTAGTGTCTTTTAATCTAGTGGTTGATTTTAATACCATTGTTTCGCATTATCTAAAAGGACCGACTCCGAGATAGAGTGGCGTCGAAGTATCAAATTTGGTCTTTGAGAACGGTACTGACACGATAAGAATTGACTTTTTAAAAATTTTCTATGTGTTTCATGTACTTCAAGTATTCATGTGACGCTATCTCAAAATATCAAAAAATTAAACTACTACTGTATAGATTATCCTGAATTGCAATTTTTGGTAGAGGAGTTTTTGAGTTCTTAAACTCCAGCGACATATAGTTTATATGCTAACATGCCGGATGTCGTATAGGGAAATGACATGTGTTTCCGGATCACCTGGTGTAACTATATTGTTTTATATTGTTTTTCTAAATGGATATATGCCTTGAATTACTTTTGAATGCAGTGTGTTTCTATTTCCTCATTTGGTGGTTGTCTTTGAATTTTATTTTTGTCATATTACATTTACCCACAAACATCTTGTGCATGATCATTTAATATTCCAGTGCATATGTAGATGTAGATGAAGACAGCAGATTCAGTTTGTTAATCTTCCTAGTTACTGACTAGTGCTATGTTAAATTTGAATCTTAGCACTTTTTAGTGATTGGATAGATTTCAATTTTACAACACACTTGAAGGTGAAAGCAGAGTTTACATGTTTTAGCTTTGAATGAGTAAATGTACAGAAATATTTCGGTGATTTGCTATCTGAATAGATAAAGGGTCTAATATTTTATGTTTTTTATAAAATTTGTACCTTTAGATGAACAGAAAAATGACATTTGCGTTCGTCTTCTAGACTGCTGCAAGACCTTGGTGCATATGCGCTTGCATTTTTATATTTGAGCCACCCCGGAGTTTTGTGACCCTCTGATTGTACACCAAACACTGTTTTCCTGTTGCATCAGTTTCAAGTCTAATAACACCCCATTGTAATTTTCTGTGTTCATGGGACCCTCGGAGGCCAAAATGAATGGTGTTTATATACCATTTTGTGCTCTGTAGACTGTCTGCATTGTCAGTTCCAAATCCACCGAGTTAGATCGTTATTCTTCATCTGATTTTGTTGCATTAGGTCTATTTCCAAGACCCATTTCCATCAAATGTTTTTCGTTTTTTTTGTTTGTTTGTTTTTTGTTTTTGTTTTTTTGCGACAAGGCTATCCCTACCTTTTTTAAACTCTTTTGATTAAGTAATATCACACCCGTAACTGTTGAGTTTGAGATAAAGCTTAATCATTTTTGAAAGGCGTGAAGGCTGGTTGGTTGGTAATGCCTTTATACCACGGGAACATTTCCTTTGTTTTTTTGCGAAATACAATTCTTGGACCTTTTACTTTTTTCGTATAAAGCAAAGTTTTTACAAGAGCTAATACAACAGAAACAAAAACAATTAGCCCAGACTTTTAATTTCAGCTTCAGATATATAGACGACGTACTTTCTCTTAATAACCCATGATTTAAAGAATATTTAAATCGAATCTACATGTACCTAAGTGAACTTGAAATTAAAGATACAACCGATATGCCCAACTATGTTCATACCTTGACCTTTTGTTATACATTGACGAACATGGACGTCTGAAATCTAGGATATATGACAAACGTGATGATTTTGAGTTTCCAATTGTGAACTTTCCCTTTCTCTGCAGCAATATACCTACCTCTTCAAATATGGAGTGTATATTTACTGTAGAGCGTGCAGTTCGTGCTGTGACTCTGAGGAAAAAGCAAAAGCACTGTCACAAAAACTGCTGAGTCAGGGATATGTTCAGCCGTTGTTACTTTCGTCCCTTAAGAAATTATTTGGCCGTCACCACGACTTCATAGATATGAAATGTTTGTGTCACAAATAAAAACTGACATTTTCAACTAGATTCACGTCTTTTCGGATATGACATTACCGGTTTTGACTTTACCTTGGATTGACCCACTGACAATGTGACGGATGCTGTATACAGAGCAGGACATGCTTACCCTTACAGCCACATAATGTCGCTCTCGTTTTTTATGGGAGATCACACTGTCAGCGCTTTAGTTTTTTTGTGTTGTTTTGTATTCGTTTAGTATTCGTCAGTGATGTTTTGGTAACGATTTGTCATTGTCCATGTTTGAGTACTAAAGTGCTTACAGAAGTTTTTTTTTCAAATTTTCACCTTGGTACTGTTTGAGGTTTAGAGTAGTTACACATATCATTGTTCTCAGTTGGTTTTGTCTCAGGGTTA
Source organism: Modiolus philippinarum (assembly GCA_002080025.1). NCBI lineage: Eukaryota > Metazoa > Mollusca > Bivalvia > Mytilida > Modiolidae > Modiolus > Modiolus philippinarum. The sequence continues at coordinate 101,403 of MJUU01046960.1, read as the reverse complement.
GAAAATGGCAATAACCAATCAGTTACCGAACAGATCTTTCAAAAGATATGACTAACTGACCATGTGATCGGTGCTGTATACAGAGAAGGACATGTTTACCCTGCCAGGGCACCTGATGGAACTGTTTTTTAGAGTACACACTGTTTGTGCTTTAGTTGTTTGTGTTGTATATGTAGTGTTTGTATGTTTTGAGGGCATGCAGTGTCTTTGTTCCTCCGTCTTCTGGTGTTCTTGGTTTTGCCTCGTCTCTGGACTTTGTTCCTTCGGTATTCTTCTGTCGTTGTTTTGGAGATATCCATCTACCTCACTTGGAGGTAAAACAAATAAATTTCTAACTTCTGCTTTTACATTTTGCAAAAAATATTGAAATGTTTTGACAGAATAATTACTTTTCTTTTAGTTTTTTTTTTCTCCTTTTTCAATAAAATCTGAACGGTCACTCTCATTGAATGTTTCAAATCTTGCATTAAACTTTTCATTATTTTAGGCTAGGGCATCAAGGTTTTCTTCGAATTTTCATTTAACATTTGTTTAGTTAACGGATCATTTACATTTGATATTTTGAAGTCAACGCTGTCATCATTCAGGAAATCTTTATCTGAAATGTCAGGTCTAGGATTCAGTGAAATGGTTGATGTGCTTGGTGTTTGTGTGGAAATTGTTTCTGCAGCATTTGTAATTTTAGAGCTTTCAGTAATTGTCGGATTTTGTACATTTTTGTTAATTTTTTATCCGATTTTCTTAAAACTGTAATAATTTATTGATGGCACAGAGTATTGCATATCAAAATTTGGAACAGAGGGATCATCATCTATGCGAGAAGGATCAATATCATCACTAACACACGCACTATAGGGGTCAATTGTTACAGATGCAGACGATTTTTATTCAGGTACGTAAGAAAAGTTTGGATTACTGTAATTGTTTCATATAAAGACCATTTTTTATGTTAGTTTGTTTAGGAGCTATTTTAATATTACTGTCATTTATTACACTTGTATTCAACTCGCCGAAAAGCGAATTAGCGTTGTTTACTAGTACATTCATAAAATATCTTGACATTGGCCTTTTGATACGATTCTATTATTGTCATAAAGTAACGACCTTTTATTGGACGATTTGAGCAACAGATACCTACGCGATCTGTCATGCATGCCTAATACTGAACTGACAAGGTATTTTTTATACCAGTGCCAGTTCGTTCGGATAAGCAATATCGATCTCGACACATCAAAGGAAAATAGACCAAATTACCGATAGTGCTTTACCAGCCCAGTAGGTTTCTGAACTAGCCAGTAGTTTCACTTCGAAAACTCCTTTACCCAATCTTCAAAATTACGTTTGTTTTTTTTTTCTTTTCCTTTTCAGCTAGTGGTCATGGAGTTAGTGGTCTACCTGTATTGGCTTTTATTCGTTTATTATACTACAGGAAAACGAGACAGAGAAAGATTGGGTTTTGGTACCAATAGACCGATTTACTTTCCTATTTTTTTACGCTTTCCTAAAGATTTTGCAAGTGCCAGTATCAATCTAAAATAAAATTTTTATATATCTTTCAAACTACCGCAAAATGATGTTGACACCCTCAAAAAATTTTGTAGTAGCAGTTGTTGAGTATACACTTAGTGTATTACATTTGGAGTCAGGTATTGCTCTCTTGATAAAATTGCTGTACCCACTACAGGCGCAAAAATAGCAAACTCACAATTATCTGTTGTGAAATATATATACCATACAAGGGATGTATTATAATTTTACTTCTCAAAGACGAGAAGCTCCACAAGTCGAAACAATCTTTCATTCGTAAAATTGGAATTCCAGTGGTCTAAATACACCAGTATAGAGTAAGCAATGAACTGATATTGATTAAAAATACACATGAGACAAAGTCACAATAAATACATTGTAAAACAAAACAATGCAATGGAACAACGCTTTTACTGTTGTTCATCTTGAAGTCACTATGAGGCCATTCCAGGGGTGATGTTTCTAATGGGGTGTCAGTGGTTCCTTATGAGTACATGAGATGAATTTTATCTTTACACTGAAGATTTTTTTAATAAAAGAACATTCATCTATACATGTGTAATGCAGTTGCTCCAAAATTAAAAAAAAAGACTCCTTATTTTGGAAATTTACTACCCTGCATACACAGAGCATTCCCCTATGTATCACCTGAGGACTCACAGGTCAGCTCTGTAGACGGTGTCCTTAAAACCGATTCAGCGGGGTTCCAGTTTGTAGTTTTTCTATAAAGTCCCCTACGTAACATTATAGAAAAAGATCTGCAATTAGTGGTGCACAATTTGTATCCATAGGAATTCCAATGACCTGTTGATGAACAATGTTGCAGAAAAAATTGTTCAGCAAATAATCTAGTGCCTATATTGTATCATAACAAGTCCATGGAAAATGCTTGTTGTAAGTAATATAACAAAAAAATCTTTAATTTTTTTTAAAACAACATGAACTGCAGACGAAACAAAATTAAAATGACATTTAATAATTTTTCCGAATGATTGACTGATGTCCTGCACCAACTTCAGCAATATTTAAATCTTACTAAATAAAAATCGAACAATTTAGTCGCTAGCGACGTTTGTAAATGGGTCTTTAAGACAAACACCAGAGTAAAAATCGCGTCGACTGATATCGGCAACATCAACACAGTCAATTAAAATATTTTTGAATTGTATAAGAATAGTTGCTTGGAATACACTGCGGTTGGTCCTCACTGTTTAGTATAAAACTATATCTTGTTCTAGAATGTCCTATACGACATCGGGCCACAACTGTTCCCTTCGGTTTTCTCGTAGGAACCAACTTGTTCACCGACATGTGACTGTATTCCATGCAGTTTAGAATTTTTTGCAGATCCCATTTGGCCTGCCATAACTTTAAAATGTATTTAAAGATGAAAGGTATCGTGTCGGTGTACGGTACTGGACATTCCACCATCTCGTAATCTAGTGCAACTTTGGCCTCCTGGTCAGCATCTGTGTTTCCATAGATCCCCACATGACGAGGGATCCAAACATTTTACGAAAGGATATGAACTTCTTTTATATATATATGGCTTCTTTTGCATAACGCTACAAATGACTTGTAGAATTCAGCCATTTAAAAAAATTGATGATTTTTTTTTTAATTTCAATTGCCAATAGACATGAAAGTGAATCAGAAAGAGACCATGAACTTGCTTGTTTGAGATAAAGCAACAAATTTAAGTGCCAAGTAAATATTGACTGATTGATTAGTTAAGAGTTTAACGTCCAATGAGCAATATTTCAGCTTTATCAGGACGAGAACAAGTTAATCAATTCAAAAAATTGTAAGTGAAAGAAGAAATAAAGGCGGAAGGGACAACCGGGGGTAACGACTTTTGATTGCCACTGGAAAAAGGGAGAAATGGGTAGGGGCAGGAAATTTAGCCTTCCATACGACACCCAGTGCGTCTGGTCTCTTCAGANAATATAGAAGGGGTCTTTATACTGCATGGAGCGTGGCGTTTCTCCATACAGTTTGGCTACAATGTTTCGCGGTCAGGCTTTCCGTATTATGACCTGACTACCCCGCATAGACAGGGCGTTCCCCTATCAACCAATTGGGGACGCGCCCGGCAGCTCTGTAGCCGGAGCCCCTGAAAACCGATCCAGGTGCCGGGCCTCTGTTAAGAAGACTCATACTCCAAGCTCAGATGATGCTGCGGGAATAATCATTAGCCGGGACCGCGCACGGTGGGCCATGTAAATAGCATTGGCTTCAGCGATAAATATGGAAATAGAGAATTGTAGTCGGAGAGTTGCTGCAGGATCTCCAGGTACGGCTGTTCTTTTCAAATTGAATCAAATTATGTGGATGTATATAGTGTAGCCAACCATAACCATGGATATACGAAACTAGTTTTTGTCTACACAAGAGTTTTGATTAATTTTATTCAGTTTTTATAACTAACTCCTTTATACAAGTAAGTGCACTTGTTAAATATCTAAATACCGAAGTTACTGTAAATTTAAATTCTGCATATGCGCATTTCGACAACTTATGTCTCTTCAGTGCAGATAAAATCAAAACGTTTGGAAGACCATAACGGATGGATAAATTAATAGCAGAATAGTTGCTCGGAGCTGTATTGATTAATTGATAGAATACTTCAAGTCTCACGTCATGTGAGAAATATTTCAGCCATATAAGAACCAGAACAAGTTAATCAATTCAAAAAATTAAAAGTAATAGAATAAAATTTCAGGTGGGAGTGACAACTCGGCAACGATTTCTGTTGCCACTGGCAAAAGGGAGAAATGGGTAGGGGCGGGACATTAGGCCTACTATACAACTCCCCTCGTTAGTCTCATCTATTCAGAAAAATATAGAAAGGTGTATCTATACTGCATGGAGCCTGGCGTTTCTCCACACACAGTTGTTGGCGGTCAGTATTACATGTATGACAGCATGTGGACAGGACTACCTGTTATAGATTGGACATTTGCCTATATGCCATTAGAGACGCGCCCGCCTGTGCTATAGCATGAGCCCCTGAAAACCGATTGAGGTGCGAGGTCGATGCTGAAATAAAAGAATTTTGAAGCACAGGAACCTAGTACATAGTAGGCAAGGCGTAATTTTTAGGTGGAAGTTTTAGCATTTCTGTACCTTTGTTATGTTGTTTGGTAAGTGTTTTTTCTTCATACGTGATACGTATGGATGTGTAACACCTTGCCAAGTCGTTGTGTTGGACACCGATAGAGGATTTTTTTTCAAATGTTAGCAACGCTGTTAGAAGCTTTGTCAACAGGATAAAAAATATATATTTTGCTTAGACTTGATTCTTCTTACAAACAGCATACGAGTTTTTTTTTATCATAATCATCTTTATAAAATATTCTGTTAGCGACTGTAGTGATAATTTTATCTTATAAATAAAAGAAAATGTGTCCATGGCACACGGATGTTCCGCCATACAGATATGTCGGCAAACAGGAAGAAGATGAGTGACGGACTTGAAAGGGGTAGACACGGTACAACTCATCATACCAAAGCTTCATACCAAATATCAAATCATTCCTGCATACACAAGCTGAGAAATCCTTGACGAAATTTTCGGACGTACGTACAGACGGATGTAAGGACGGATGTACAGACGGACGTAGGTACAGACGGACCTACGGACAAGGGTAACGGCGGGGGCATAAAAAATTAAAAGCATGTTATCTGTACATGTACGTTCTCGTTTTATTTTTTTATACAAATCTAAGTCACTGCGTCGTTATTAAAACATTTATCTCCATGTAATGATATTTGAACAAGCTTGCCGTTTTATTTTTGAAGGTGGGCGATAGAAGAAACATCGAACTTGTTTATCTACGATGATGTTTAAGTAACCCCTTAACATATTGCTTCAAGGTTCATAGCGATGTTGTAACATGGAGCAGTTTCAGCTTGTGTGGTAGTTCTTCTCAAATTAGTATCACATGTAATAGAAGAGTATTTAAAACAAATATTTCTTTTAGGTTTTTTGTGAGAAATGACGGTACAGGTTTGAATATTTAGATCCATAAAATTTCTGCAATACTTATCAAGTCAGTTTCCTTATTAAATGTTATATAGTGAATAATACATGGCAAAATCCTTATCACATGCCGTATCATCCCGAGTTGCCAATATCAGCCCGAGATATTGGTCGAGGGATGATAGGCATGTGATACGGTTTTTGCCATGTATTATACAATTTATCATATTTTTGAGCCGGGTCCAAATTTGAAACATTTTTTTTCACTTCAACAATAGTGGAATATCACTTGGACAGCCTGATTTGCTATACTAGCACCTGTTATAATGGCAATGATTTCATACCATCTATCTCTTCAACACTCTATTTTATTTTGTGTTAATCAAATAATCAAAGCATTTTTGTTAGCAACTTGTATTATCTTCTTTCCAGAGATTTTGAAGACCAGCCAATGCATAGAAATATTTTCTGTGATTTTCGTGCCTTCAACTTGTAAATATCATTTGTATCATTTGTCCTTAGCTAATTTTTGGCTTTACATTTAGATCATATTGGGTTGTTTTTTTTTGTTGTTGTTCTCTATCAGTTTTTAAACATATTTGAGTTTATGGTCTTCCAAACGTTTAGATTTTATCTGCACTGAAGAGACATACATGTTAGTTGTCGAAATACGCATATGCAGAAAATAAATTAACAATAACTTCAATATTTGGTTACATTGTAATAGTTACAACTGGTTCGATGTCCCTGCTGGTGGACTGTTAGTCTCCGAGGGTATTCACCAGCCCAGTAATCAGTACTTTGGTGCTGACCCGAAAGCCTATATTTTTAGAACCTTACAACATCTAAATTTTTGTAAATTTTCTTGAAAACTAAGGAGTATCTACCTCATGCAAAGCTCTGTCCTTAGCTGATTTTTGGCTTTCCATTTAGATCATATTGGTTTTTGTTTTCTATCAGTTTTTAAACATATGTGAGTTTATGGTCTTCCAAACGTTTAAATTTTATCTGCACTGAAAAGACAAAACATGTTAGTTGTTGAAATGCGCATATGCAGAAAATAAATTCACAGTAACTTTGGCATTTAGTTATTTGTATAGTATGCACTAGAAATATTTTCTGTTGAGCATGTTGAAAGCATATGAAACGATGAAAACAATAAACATTATCGTTCTTTGTAGTTCTCAAGTTCTTAGCCATTACCTTATTATATGTAAGGAATAATACAAAGCAAAATCTGATATAGATCATGCCATGCACTAGTATTATAGGCTTTATCATAATATAAAGAAACGAATCAAGAAGTTGCACCCTTTGGCGTGCCATGGAAACCCAAGTCGACAACAAAAGATAAATGTCCGACAGAACTGACAATAGGAAATACCTTACAGCTGTTAAACATATAAGGCTGCATTCCGTCATACAGAGAAAATAGATGTAGGTTCAACAGGAATTAAAATATCCTTTAAACATATCATATTGAGATTATATCCAATCCCTTTTGTAGAAGGGAGAAAAATGAATGAACAGTTCATGCTTTCACTACATTTCATAACCAAGTCAACTTTTCGTCAAACAGGAAGTACACATCTGACAGGACTAAAAATAAAATGTTAATTACAGCTAAGCATATTAGAGGCTGCATCCCTCTTGTTGGAGCTGATAAAAATGTGACAGAAATAATTTTCAGACGAACAGAGAGACAAGGTGAATGCATCATATCCCACTCTCTATCGAGTTGGGGTATGATATAAATCCTCGTGACAATTTAAAGAAGAAAATACAAACATCGTCTGATGCCATGCATCTTCAATGTACATGTATATTATATGCAATATTGTCTTGTGTTTATTTTTTTTCTCCATTTGGTGGTTTATTATTATTTTTTTTAATTTAATTTCAAGCATAGTTTCGAAACTCAAGTTATGGGAATGTATTCTGACTGTACAGTAATTGCAATATTATCTCATGTTAATTTACAGCATCTCAAAAAAGGTGTCTTTTTGTTAGCGTATTTCTGCAACTAAAACATCTAAAATTGTCAAAAGTCTTTTCACTGTGCATTAATTGTAATATTGTCTCATAGGTTTTAAACCATCTTTTTTTCATTTTGGTTGTTTTTTTTTTATTTGAAGTGTATTTATTAAACTAAAGTTGAAACTTAAGTTGTCGAAAGGACTAGTGGTATGTGATATTTCAAAATCACTGGGATATGATAATTTATCACATGTATTCAAGTACAAATACTAGTATAATTGTATGACAACATTGCCTGTATACCTTGCATTCAAGTCATACTGTGATCTGAATTGTTTTTCCTAATAAACAAAATATGAATATATGGATGAAAATAATAAAACTTAAGAAAACAAAAAGTCAAGGCTGACAAGTTTACGTCAAATTCAATCAGATGACCCATTTCCTTTTAAGAGAAGTCTTAATGTTAATGTTCTCTTTGTTTTCAGTAATACGAATATTTGTTTCTGGCACTGGATTAGACTGTGGAATTCCATAATTTATTATAACATTTCCCGAGATATTTTCCCCACTTAAAATATTGGGTACAGACATGACTGAATTAATTTTTGAACTTGAACAATTTGAAACACTACATGTTTATCCTCTTGTATATTTAATAAATCAACATTTTCAAAGTTTTCTATTTCTTTCAAAGTATCTTCCATAATTTCTTATGAGGCACGCACTAAGATCAAATCATCGTTGTCATTTGGAATTTCACTAACGGCAGCATCTTTACATTCAGTAATTGTACAAATATCCCTTGAAGTACTATTAGTAGTAGAAAGCAAATTACTTAAAACTGAGGATATATTTTTCTGTTGCTGGGTTAATGCTGAACTATAGTTGTTTATAGAAGCTAAGCTTTTGTGACCGGAATGTTGCTGAACTAATGCGTTTTGTATACCTGCATATATTAAAGTTGTAATACCAGGTCTACGCTCACTATGGTTAGATTTTTCCCCAAGATATCAGCTTCTGGTGGCATTGTTTTGACAATACTTGCAATAGTGTTTTTACCCACAGCTTGATTTGGGAACCAGTTTCCATCTGAAAGATTTGTTGTTTTGTTTATTCCATCATAAAATTTTGAATCGATGGATTTCATCTTGTCTGGCCTTTTCTCGGCATATATCAAATACATGGCTACAAGACACCTGGAACTGCCTAAAATGTACAATTTATATCAATTATAGGTTTTGCAATTTTTTATTAGAATATGAGATCCTATAATAATAGATAAAGCATCCTTATATAGGCGCGTGGCTGGCTATGGAAAATAAATGCTGCATTTATCATGTTTATGCATGAAGGAACAATTTTGAAAACATGTACATATATTTTATGAAAGGATATGGAGTAAATGAACATGGGACCACAACACATATGTTAACTCAAACTGCAATTATTTAAATGAGCTGTATGGCCATTTTGGAAACTAATTCCTCATCGGCAGCACTAGAACCCAAACATAGGAAATCCCTAATTCCCCAAAAAATACATATATGTTTAAAATGTAAGATATCAAGATGTATATCAAGATTAGGGATAGATTTAAGCGTACTCCTGCTTGGCAGCTGCAAATAAAATCCGTGCAGGGCAAGTTAAATTTGTCAACTCGTAAAGTTGAAATTGTTTTTATCTTCAAATCTGCAAGTGGAGGGATGAGTTCATTTTAGGAAGGACTGGTGACTTGTACGACGGGCAAGACGCAAATTGACGAATTATTTCTAAATCAACCCCTGAAGATCACATTAAAATATTTTTTTTGTTGCAACTGAGATGATTTATTCATATACATAATACATGTATTATACATTTAGTTGTTTAAATTGTATGAAAAGACATAAATACCTGTATAACAATTGATATATTGGTGAAACGTTAAAAAAAGAAGAAAACTGGTGGATAACACACTTTACAGGTTACACTTGTGGTTGTACGACACATATCGTGCCCCTGACATGTGTTTTTCATGCAACAAACCGACAAAAGGTCAGAGAGACAGACAAGGGTAAAATAATATGCTGTTGCTTTATGTCATAGGATCACTAAAATAATTTTATGTCATGTATGTACTGTCTTTTTCATGTGATGACACAAAATATGTTCTTGTTAATAAGTTTTGTCATGTTTGAAAAAAATATTGTCCGGTTCAATCGTTCTTGTTGAAGATAATAATTTTTAAAAAAATAAAAAAAATAATAATAAATGAATAAATAAAATAAATATTTTTTCTACAAGTTAATATTTCAGCTGTTTTGTGCTTTTCTATCTTTTAGTTAAAAACGCACATTGAAACTTCATAAATCAAATATATTCATAAAATTTGTAAAATTTATACATGTATACCTTTTTCCTAAAACGTCTTTGGTGGAAAGGAACGTAAATCTGATGTTATACCTGTTCTCGTTTTCGTTGCTCTCTCTCTGTATATTTTAGAAATCTCTCCCCTGTTGACGATGCTTTGAGCTCGACATCTCCCTATCTTAGAGTTTCATGTTCTAGTCTTGATCTCATTCCAAAATACGGACTATTATTCAGGAACATAGTGTTAGTCAAAGGTTTTGGATTTGCTGATACATACACATTTAAATATTTATAAACAAGAGACTCAAAATGAGTTTTCCTGTAAATTGAAGTGGTATACTGAATAACAATATAATACATCAAAGCTCAATGTAGCTTGACAATGCTACATAACAGTGTTTTTGCATGCATCCTATATATATTTCAACATCAAAGCTGGATTAATTATAAGCTGGCCTCAATTTTCAATGCAATAATAATAATTTCATTTCTAAAGTACATGTATTTATGATTTGAGAAAAAAAAAATAAATAAAATTGTATTTGGGCCGATTCAATAAATGTGTCCCAACCTGATCATCTTGACCAATCAAATGCAGTGATGTTTTGACTGATTTATTGATTGATTATATATCAATAATGACAGTTCTATTTGGGAAAAGATGACAAAAAGCTACATTGTGTTATTTCATCTGTTAACGTCTACATTTGATGAGATTGTGTTTTCTTTAACATAGAAACTGACAAAAGATATACAAGTCACCAACTCATAGTGGGGACAGATTAATTGAATCGGTTTTATTATTTTCGCACAGTGTAAAAAATCTTGATCAAAATGTGATTCTTGCAAATTCTGTATTACTAATCATGCTAATCATCCAATCGTCTCCGAGTCATGATATTTTTCATTCGAAAAAATGTATGATTAAAGGTTAAATATAGAATCCACAACTGCATCACGTAAGAAAAAACATTAGTTAAATTTTCAAACTTTTTAATCATGAGGCCTGTCGAGCATTTGGAATATTTGAAAATTTGAACTATCAAAGGTGTAGATTGTTCGCAAGATACAGTGTGGATTTTATATTTCTCTAATGATTGCAAGGAGATTTTGAATGATCCAAAATAAATGTGTACTTTGAGCGTGACGTCATCAGGCATGGTCGCCTTTTTCATGATGTTACAATGGTATAGTCCAAAATTGCAAACATATTCGACGTCATAATTGAATTTCGTCCAACTACTTGCCGCGAACAACGTTCTCTCTACGGATATTCGCTCGCCAGAATATGAAGCTTGGGACTCTTTCGCTACGCTCACTCGCCCCTGTGCTTCATATTCTGGCTCACGGGTTGATATTTTACGATACATAGCTGTCAAGAGCCCGATAACATTAAACGTATATGTACATGCTCCTAAAAAATTTTGCTGGTACATGATGTTTATTTCTTCTTTAGTAAAGGGTTCAACTTTATTGGGTATGCTTCCCTTCCCTTGCTGTCGTAAAAACTTTCGTTTTGACATTAAAACATCTCTGGAATGTTTGATCTCTTTGTCCAAAACTATGTTTACATTACACTATTTTCCCCAAGCTAGCGGTTAATACTCATTTGGAAAGATTTTAAAGTATCGGGTTCAAACTCTTGTCCATCCGGTTTTTTGGCTGTCATAAAAATATTTGCTAATTTCATATTCGATTCCGTCGGTGGAATATGTGCTATGTCTTTAAATTCGTTGTCTTTTGCTAACCATTCTTTGAACTTGTTAATATCGGAGATGGTTTTACTTACTCATCGACTTCACGAACTCTTCGGTCGTACTATTTGGGTCGGTATTGTTACGTGCATCGGTCGTAATTTCTGTATCAGCATTGTTTTTTGCATCAATTTGTTCTTTTTGACGTAAGATATCCTGGGCTAGGGCGTATAGCACCCTCTCACACATTTCCAAAGAGCGAGGACTTCGCCTCATCATGCTCGACATGATGGTCGCCTGTTTCCCCACATAGCGGATAACATCCGAGGTGTTCCGGTATATGACGTCATGTTCCGAATAGGGGTGCGATACGGATTTTGTCATGCGATAAGGGTATGTGATACGGGGTTATTACCTGCGTCACCAACGGTGACCGCAGGTCTAGGAGCCGCTCGACTCCGTCCGTCCGTCCGTCCGTCCGTCCGTCACGCTTTGGGGGTACCAAGTTTGTGTAATCTGAAACTCCGAGACCTTTAACCCGATACTTTTGAAACTTTGCACAGTTGTTCTGGACACATTGAAGATGTGCACCTCCCCTTTTGGTGAGATTTGGAAAAAAATTGTGGAATTAATCCATTGTTGAACTTAGTCATTTTTTCATCAAATTTTAACATTACGGTACTGAGTTTGTGTAATCTGAAACTCTGACACCTTATACCTGATGCTTTTGAAACCTTGCACAGTTGTTCTGAACACATTGAAGATGTGCACCTCCCCTTTTGGTGAGATTTGGATAAAAATTGTCGAATTTGTCCATTGTTAAACTTAGTAATTTTTTATTAAATTCATAAAATTTTAACATTACAGTACCTGAAACTCTGACTCCTTTTATCTGGTGCTTTTGAAACTTTACACAGTTGTTCTTGACACATTGAAGATGTACATTCCTTTTTGGGCAGATTTGAAATAAAAATGTCAAATTTATGCATTGTTGAACTTAGTTATTTTTCAGCATATTTTAACATTACAGTGCCTGGTTTGTGTAATCTGAAAGATTAACATTTCTGACTAAATACCTTTGGAAGTTTTTACTGTTG